>JAUJYT010000152.1:0-27103 GCA_033996565.1 Nanhermannia nana
AAGACTTCAAAAGCTTTCAAATACTTTCAAAATGTTTAAATACTCGAATTGCACAGTTGTGCATACTCTTGTTCCTGGAGACGTCACCGGTCACTTTTCGGGAAAATGAATGGACGGTGTGTCCCAATTCCAGGTGATACTGAGCCATAATATGTCATTGGTTCGGTTCTATAGTGGCCGGTATTCGCAGAGAAATTCCGGTCATTATTATATAGAAAGGCAATTGATTCAAATCAATGAAAATAAGTTCCTTTTACTTCTCAATTCAAAATAATGTCCAAAAAATGAAAATTTGAAATTATTTATTAATATTTTAACTGTGATATAATTAGGTATGTTTTCTAATTTGTGTTCAGTTTTATGAATAGACTATATTTTTACTCTTTTTACTTTTATAAACTACTTATTAGAAACTTTTAATATATTTTTGTTTTTTAGGCAATAAACATATCATTACTTATGACAAATATAATAAATTTATCTAAAGATGAGTTTTAAAGCTTTAATTTTGGATAATATATAAATATCTTCACGAGTGAAAACATAAAATGAAACAAAATTAATATTAGTCTCGGTTTCTCATGCAATAGGAAAAATCCAAGTCCGTCAGCGCCCTTTGCACTCCTGTAACGCCTCAATATACCCAATAAAAACACTTAATATTAAGCAATTATTTCAAAAATTGAATGGCTTTCAATTTATCTTTGATCCGAAGCATTACAAATTAGTCTCCAATCGAAATGCTTTGAGGCATACATTGAACAGACAATTTGTTTGGGGGTTATCTTTCGCAAAATCTCGGAATTTCGAGTGGATGTCAAAAACTCGACGGATGTCAAAAAATGTCAAAACCCCTGCATTTTAATGGCGCAGATGTGAATGCAATGCCTACCGAGAACCCTAAAGTTGTCTTACAATAAGATTTGAAACTAAATAATGATTACGAGAAATGAGATAACGAGTACAGTACAAATGCTATGGGTGTAGGTCTTTATAAATGTATTCTTTAATATAAATTTGAAATCTTAATTATAAATAACTTTGAGGCAAATTGAAATTACAAGCTAAGTATAAATAATTAATATACAGTACAAATACAGGCATATAAATTATATTTAAAAATACATTATTTACATATTTAATGAATCACTTTATTTAGATTTAATTGGAGAACTTTCTAATGCCAGTGAGAGATCGTAACTGAAATATTTGAATTAATTGTTAGTATTGATAGCAAACTCTGCATTCAGTATAAGTATAATCAAGACTCGCATACAGTGCACATTCAACAAACAAATACAACATAAAACTCAAACTTTATTATAATTTTAATAATAGAATCCTTACCATTGTTTATCAGTAATCAATTGAATATCATTGGCCTGAAACCAAATACGGAATATTCGAGCGACTCTTGGAATGGCAGGAGTGAAAACTCTATTGGGTTGAGGCAAATAACTTCTTCCAATTTGTTGTGTTTGCTGTTGTATAGCAGTGAGAGCCGCGATCACATTCTTTTGTAACAGTTGTATTTGCATTAATATTTCGTACTGTTGGGAACACTTCTCGAAGTTTATTAGTTTCGTATCAATTTGTGACTATTTTGACAAATAATCTGTTTTTAAATAATTTGACATTTATTTGAATTTATATTGAATTACCTGAATATTACTCGGATAACGAGTATTAATCATTGTTATATCGGTTAAGAATGTTCCTAAATATGGTATTGTTCCGAATGACTCGTCTTCCAGACTATTAAAGTTATATAAATGTATTAAAGCATCCAATCATTCAAATGTTTTGCTTAAGCAATACCTGACTTTGGACGTGCCTTCGATTATAAGTTGTGTGTGTCTTAAGAGAGTTTGATTATTCACATCGTCCACAATAGTAGACAACCATTTGAAGGTTGACATTGAGGCCCGACTTATTTTAGTCCAAACCGTTTGCTTTAAGCGATACACCGATTCATTTGTTAGGCCAGCGATTATAGCCTTTAGTTAATAGAATGTTGAAATCAAATTAATTTCAATAGTCTTACAAATAATTTGATTAATGCTTGCCTTTAAAGAATTGAAATTTCGAATTTTCCTCAATTGAAGCGCAACTTCTATCCAATGAGACGCCACTATATGAGGACTATAAAAAAGTTTTATAAATTTATTTACATTAACAATTAAATGAGAAAGTCGTATACCTGTGACCTTTTAATATTGTGATAATTACATGTCGTGACAACAAATTGAAATTTCTGATCATGTGTTGAATTTTTGATTTTGGTCGAGAAGTGCATAGAAGTGAATACGGCTTTAGTGAAAGAAAATTTTCCTATTTTTCAGCGAATAATTCAATAATAAGTTATAAGATTTGATATTAATTTTTTTAAATAATTAAGACTCAGGACTCACCAAATCTATTGCTGTGATTTGCTGTGCGATAAAACGTGGGTCTAATTCCAGAACTGATGAACTTTTACTGATTGACTTCTGTAGTGATTAATTAAAGTATTATTTTTAAACTTTAAACCAAATCTTGTAAATAAAGTGTTATTTTATTGCATATTACATGTATTCAAATGTTTGTATCATTAATATATTTTGAATTCTAAGTTATATAAATAGTAATAAATTAAGTTAAATATATACACCGTATAGTTTTTTTTCTATAGATTTACTAATTGTCACGGTTTCTAAGCGTGCGATTCATTTATTTATTGAATAAAAACAAGTTATAAAAGTTATATATTACTAGAGATCGCATAACTGTTAACCCAATTAAAATCTATTTAATATATTTTGTTTTGAAAAACTTATCATTAAAAGTAGATTAAAATTCCTCTGAGCTGTTCATTTAGTTTACTTTCAGTTAAATTGTGAATATTTTGAAATAATGAGCAGTGCCTGGATTTAAAGCCTAGAGCCTGAAGTCTAGTTCTTCGAAACGAGCCTATGAACAGCATTAATGTTAACTATACTGGACATACAGTCAAGAAATGGATCTCAAACTAATCTGATTGAAAAATTAATTATCTTTCAATAAGTAGTTCATATTCGATAAGATAATCAAATGAATAATCAAATAATTAACCAAATGGTTTCATTTTTATTGCATGGATAATACGAATTGATTAAGCATTAGTAGTATTTTCCTAATCATAAACTATATCAGTAAAGGTATAATAAAAGCCTACATTCAATACATTTAAATACAAGTTTCTATAGTTTCGTTAAAAATGTAACTGTCTTTACCTGATTTGTCGAAATAATATCAGGCGAGGACTCTTTTTTGATTTCAATTATATTCAAACATTTGCGATAAATTCTTTCGTCAATATTTGGTAAACTCAACAATTTGTCGATAATAGTAAACTGTTTTTCTCCATTTTCTGATGAAGTGGAAGAAGAGCTCATTGAACTAAAATGACTTAAGTCACTGTCACTATTCGATGACGAAAATTGAGAACTATTCTCTATTACATAATTGTTATCATTTGACTTTATTTCTACCGAAGTTTGAAAGTCTTCGGGATAGCTATCGAGCCAGTAATGCATAATGAAGTTGAATTGTTTTGTGCAACACTTTTGTATGTATTTAACGAGAGTAGAAAATAATTCTGACGGATAATGATATTGTCTATAAGTGCAGAACAAGACATGCATAGCATGCGCCACATTATTTCGCTCTTCTTCTAATAAATTAGTTTTACAGTTAGATATTTCGCTATTTTGTTGTTGATGTGCTGTTAAGAACAATATGTATTTTACGATATGATCCAAAGTCGCGGCTTTTATTATTCGCGTTTGTCTTGTTTCCCACTGAAGGCTCTGTAAAAGTAGTCAATAATAATAATTATGAATAAATCACAATTAGAAGTATTGGAAAGTTCTGTCTGAAATGGACAGAAAGTACAATAGTTTGAGATATTCATCGATTTGCAGATGAATTGTTGAAAGTGAACTTTCAGTTCTCGAATGCAAACCTAACTCACATTTATATATACTATAAGTTACAAATGTATAAGAATAATAACTTAATTGTTAATATTGTTTAGTATTATGAGTATTATAGGTATTGTAGGTTTCACTTTGAAAACATGAGAAAATTGAGAAATCGTTTTGAGAGCAATTAACAAAAACAAATCTAATACCTGTTGGTCGTCATACCACGTCGTCGTTGCCTTCCTTTGATTCTTCTTATGATTATGAGAGTCGGTTTCGTCTGTTTGGTCACATCTCGTCACGTAATGATTCGATTCTGATGTTTCATTGATTTTAAGTTTAGAATTCATTTCATCGGAATTGAAAGAATAGTTAATTTTCTTTAAATAAATTGAATAAATAGAGTCGTCATTGACTTCTTCGCCCCAAAATTTCCTCAACTTTTTATCACTAGATTTTAAGTTAACTTTAGGAGAGGTTTGAGAGCAACTGTTGAGCAATGAATCTTTAGATTTGTCATCACTTTGTGTACTTCTATTCAAATTTGACTGTTTTTTCCTCGAAGAACCCATCGTTGCCAATGATAGTGTAGGGAGTGTTGCCATTTCTCACATTTAAATGCCATTCAAACAGTTAAATAGCCATTGGATATAGTTTTTAGGCAAGTATTAAAAAGTCTGATTGCTATCAATGCTATCATTTGGATAATAGTTACGAAAGCAGTTTTAGTATATATTTAGGTCTAAACTTTTGGAACACATTCCAGTTCTATTGAACTATTGAGGTCTAGTTTATTGAACACAACCTTTTAATGGGTTAATAGAGGTTTGTTATACAGACTTTACTGTATACGCACTTACTTTACTGTATTATACTTTCAAAATATGAGTTTAAATCAAATTTTGACGCATTTATTACTTCAATATTGAGTAATGAAATGATGCATACAATCAAAATCAGGAAAACTTTTAACAATGTCTACCTGTGAGAGACCTGATATTGCAATCTTTTAAGTAAACAATCACTGCTTTAGTCATAGCTTTCATTCATTCACTTGTGCAAAGCTGTACAGAGCTGTTACCTGTTCTGTTCTTACCTAACATTACAACTTTTATGACACACTAATATCCGCCGGAAGTGATGAAAGTCTACCTGTGAAGAGCGCAGTTTTTGAATTGATTATTATAATAAAATATAGCATTTGATTATATCTTTTCAACCCTTATAATGGTTTAAATGCTGTTAAATATTTAGTAAAGTTGTAGAGTTTCTCTTTTGATTGCCATTCAAGTTATACTTTCAGAAACCCTACTTTTAGCCCAGAGTTAGTGAGATTTTAGCCCAGTATCACTTGTGTGGGGGTGGGGCAGGTGTGAGGCAGATCCTGCGGGCCAGGAAGTCCTGACTCACGACAGTTCGAATCCGACACCTCTGAAATGCGCCACTCGGCTCACTTATATTCAGATGTGCTGTATATAAGCGATTTTGAAATATTTGTGGCAAAATGAACTCATAACAAACTCACGTCAAAAGTTGTGGTATATATACTATAATATTTGGTAATCTAAATGTTGGAATAAAAGATGAACTTTTATTAAGTAAATCAATTTTAAAAAAGATACAATTATACTAATAATTATAATATTTAATAATTATGGCAAAAAGCAAAATGAAATAAGTCTTATGAACAATGAAATCAAAAAATACTTCCTAATAATGATCAATATCTTAAAATATTGTGTTTATGTTTAATAATATGCGAGTCAAGCATTGACCAAAACTTTAAAAGGTTAGCGCGATCTAAATGTCGTTTATTACGAGATAATTCAATAATTTCAACGGACCATTTGGCCACATTCGAGTCCAATTTCATTTCATCGAATTTCAAATGAAAAGCTTTAACTATAAAACAATTAGAGAAACAATTATATAATTTGATTTCCCAACAAATTGAATAGAGTCGTACTTCTAGCAAATATTTCCACGGGATTTCCCTCCCACGGCCATCCCTTGAACTGCCAGGCGGGCCCCTGAACGAACACCGCCACCACTCGATTCCTGTTAAATTAGCCATAATTTAAAATTTGAAAAAAATTTATAAAAAGCAATTGTGATTACCAGTCATCGGGTAATAATTTAAGCGGATTATCGATTACACGATAGGGAACAGTAGTGTTGTCTGCTTTCCGTCGTTGAATAAGTATTTCGCTTTCTCTTCTCTGGTCACAGGCTTTTAAGTCAACATATTTAAGGTCTTGAAGTATTGCTTTCGCGTTATACATAGATATTAGTGACGTAGTCGTCGCCGGGATTATAATGATAGGCGTCCGTGACACCCGTTTTTGAGGTTTACTATTAACAGAATGCTGTTGAGACTGTTGTGATTGAGGGTAGTTTTGTTGCGCGCCTGCGGTTGCAGTCTTAGGAGTAGCCGAGCCTTCAGTGACGCTCTTGAGAGTGAGGCCATGATATGTTCCGGTGGTGTCTATTCTAAAGCCAATCGTATCGTTCTTAGAAAACCTTTCCTGATCGTAACGATTGTACTGTTGTTGAGATTGCAATTGTTGCTGTTGTGATGTCGTTGAAGGCGTCACTTGAGGTCGTTGTTGAGTCATTTGAGTGCTCACTACCGCTATAATTAAGATTAACTTAAATTAAAAACTCGATCAACAGAAGTTGGCTTAACATCTACTGTAATACCGGGCGCAGTGTTTGGCTGAGGATTGGGTTTGCGATGACTGCCCTCCTCTCTAGACTTCAATGATTGTAACATTGGAAATATTGACTTTTGAAAATTCTGTTTTAATTATAAAATTATTATTCAAATAAGTTATTTGTCAACCAATTCATCAAAAGCGTTGAGTTCTTACTTTTCCACTTGATTGCAAAATATTTGCTCTATTCCTCCAAATCCTCTCTTTATTTTGAATTTCACGCGTGAAGTTCGAGTCATATTGAAGTAGAACGGAATGTACATTCGGAGCACTCATTGTACCGCTTCATTAAAATTAATTAAAATTAAATTAAAGTTTAGATAAGTTTACGAAAACTTAAAAAAAACAATCAAAACCTCATAGAATTTTGAACTCCTTCTAAGTCAGTGTCGGCGTCAATGATTGTACTCCTCTTTTTGGCCAAACGTTTTGCCTGATTATAAGGTTGAATGTCTTCATTACTCGTATACAGTGTTTACCAAATTGAAAACTAATTAACCATACCTTTAAAGCTGCGATTTGATCGTTACTCATGGCGTCTCTTAGAGAAGTAGAGTTCGCTGAATCACTCGATGGAATAGCAGACGATGGCGGTAATGGTTTTTTGATTTTGGGCGCATCCAAACGGGCCGCGAACTGCTTCCGCACTTTTTCCATTTCGTCCATTCGCGCCAACTTATTAGGTGTGGCGCCATCGGTATCATTAGATGACAGGCCATGGCCTAAGATTGTCGAAGAAGACGAACCACTTGTACTGCTTTCGGATTTTTGCTAATTTGATATAATAAGTATTTATTAATAATTATAATACAACTTATAATATAAACAATAAGTAATATATCCCATCATTAGCTGTGATACTAATCGATTAAATATAATATTTTAATACAAACCAAAAAGGAGGCAGAAATGGGTAACTCTATGGGCGCGCTCTTGTCAATAGAGGCAGCGGTTGCGGTCTCTCCACAAAGATATGCCAAAAGGTCTTTACGATCAGGTCTTTGAACCACTAAACAAATAAGTTATTATTTAACTGTTTTTAAATCAATTGAAGCCATAAAAGCAGACAAACCAGGAATATCTTCAGACGCGGCCTGCTTTACATACGCCGGATGTTGGAGTGATATGTTCTTCAGGAAGAATAACAGACATTCCAAAGTATAATACCCTTTGTTGGGTCCGTCGCGTGAAGAACTGGTTCAGTGGAATCATTGAAATCAATGAAAACAATTGCATTATAAGACTTACCTATAGATAAGATAATTGGTTTTCACAGTCTTTGGCCAACAATACTCTCCAAAACATATTAAGTTATTCTTCTCTACGATTTCTTTTTTGCTGACATTGAACTGTCGTAATAGTGATAACGGGTCTGCCATTACTTCACTATTATTCCAATAATATTTTTTATTTATTTATTAATTATTATTAATTAATACAAAATATCAATACTTTTAAAGAGTATTTCTTTATGAAAACAAATAAAATGTGAAATCAATTGGAAGTTTGTAATCAACTCAATAATAAAATCAAATCAATAAAAATAATTATTCTGTTAATTATTTAATTGGAGCACTGATTCTGTTATTAATAATTAAAATAAGTCTAAAATATTAAAATATTTAATTTATAGCATTTGTAAATCAATTTCAATAATAGAGTTCATGTCTGAATTGCGTTGTGTTTGGCTTCAGTGCAGACATTCATTGCACTAAAGCCTAACATTTATTTAATACAGTATTAGTATACGAGTTACTATTGTAAGTGCTTTTATAGTGTATAACACATCTTTACACTAAAGCCAACATCAAGAATGTCTCCCTTAGAGAGGTCGCTATGGGCAGCACAACACTCAATAAATTGACATTACTTTTCAAACCTATAACGAGCGCCAACTTTTGGCCAATAATACGACTATAGTGTTAAGCGGTAAACACAAAAACTTATTTAACATTTGGCTAAATCCAAAACAGAGCTACTTTTTTAAAATAAATATTATCTCAAATATAAATTTTAAAAATAAGTTTATTAAACAAATGCTGAAGTTTGACGATTGGACTCAACTTTCATTTTAAATAAGCTTAATGTAAATCAAAACTTTAGTATTTGTATAGTATTATGTAATATAAGTACAGTAATTAAGGCTTCACATAAAATGCAAATATAAGTGTCGGTTACACTTCACTAAAGTCTATTCTAAATTCTATCATTATATTTGATACCAATCTCTGACTGGCTGTTATGTACGATGTACTCCAGTCAGTCTCCTGTAAGTTTCACCTAAATGTCTCACATCATTACTTCACTTTGAAAAGTATTAGTTTATGTTTAAATGATTGGATACTTTTTATTGAACATAATGAGCACTTTATTTAATATGAATTACAATTAATTTATATGGCTCTGTGGCCGACACATACACATTGAGTGCTACATAATAACTGATTGTTAGACTAAGTGTTAGTGATTGAGGGTTAGAGTTATGGATAGTATGAGTTCAGTGCTAGGGATGAGGTGAGTATCAGTTATGAACCCTTTATATTATGAGTTTTATAACTTACAGGAGACTGAAGCACATCCTACACAATAGCCTCTCCGTCTCAATTGTAAAAAGAAACAAAACCTTTCATTTGAATGACATTTTAATCCAATTTTATAAACGAATGCATAACTCAGAACCGGTGACCTTAAGTTTGCATTTTATGTAAAACATAACAAAAGCTTTTGATAAGTAACTTATGGACACTGCCTGAACATCATAATTAAAGAATAGAAACAGTTAATTAAGTCAATCATAACTCAAAGTCAATATCAACGAATACTATTAAAAAACTTGGGCTGTTCTTCACCGCGAATAAGAAGCTTCTCATTAGAAAGCGATGTCTCCTCTTTTATCTATAAAATAATTAAAATAATTAATGTTTAGTAATGTTATCATAAGCTTTAATATCATGACTCACGTGAACTATAGGGGCTTTTTTGTATGAAATTTGACCACATTTAGCACATGCTTTTGTCGGCAATAATAAGTTGAAAGTATAGCTTCTGTTCTTGCAATTAACACATTTGAAAAAACGTTTTGTTGCCTTATGTCTGACCAGTTTGTGGGCATTTTTCTTACATAACTCAGACGAAGAATGGGCCGTATATTTGCATGTATGACAACTCACAACATCGCATTCTATTTCTGTTGTTTCCGAGAGTTTATTTTCATACATCTCTTTCTTCTCCAATGTTGTAAAATATTTTTCTTGAGCATAAGCTTCCGCGACATCGACTTCGTTATCATTTACTGATTTTCGATTGAGAGCGGCGTCAATCAAATCCCTTTTCATTCTTTTAGCGATTTTCTCCTCTTTTGAAATTTGATCGACATTTCGTTTATCAATAGCTGAAGAATTGAGCTCATTATCAATCTTACTTATTATGGCTTCCAATGATTTTTTAGGTCTTTTTTTAATTTCATTTGGATCTTCAGTCTTAATAGGTTTGGCTTTTAATAACTGAATAGCTCTTAACTTGGAGTCTGCCTTAGTATTCAAGTCAATCATTTGTCCCCTTCTATAGCCTTTGGCCAGAGTTGGGACTGAAATGTTTGTGAGCGGTCTAATCATTTTGAAGACTTCTTGAGCCGACACAACAGAATTGGTTGCTTTCGTTTTGGAATTGTTGGCTTCACTGACAGTCGCGGCTAAATTTCGTGCGGCAACAGAAATAGGATTATTTACAACTTTAGAAAGCGTTTTGCTTTCAACTTCTTTCTTCTGCTTTAATTGAGTTTTGGTATAAGCTTTCGCTTCGATATCGGTTTGAACGGATTCACTGAAATTGTTAGCAAAAAATCTCGTGTTATTATTGGCTGAATGTGTTTTTGGTTCCTTATTAGAGAACGAACTTTGTATTTCAGCTCTCTTTGAACTAAACTTTTTATAAGCATTTTTGATGTGATAAATACAAAACTCTGCTTCAGACAAATTGACTAAAGATCCACATATTTCCTGATTTTTCTTCACAGCTTTACAATACCCGAGATCTTTAGCGGTTCCGATTTGTAGTAATTTTGCCGAATGTTCGATAGTTAGGGAACAGATCTCTTCTTTGCTGTATTTAGAGTCAGGTTTTGCTTCAGACATGATTTTGGCGTTAAGTAAACCGATGACTGTACTGACCGGTAGTTTCCAATGTTGAGCATAAACGTCACCAAACAAGAAAAAGCTGACCACTTTATTGGTCTTCAGGTCACTCAACTTCCAGATCGAGAATTGCTTACCATTTTTGCTCACTTTTGTCGGAACTTTTGCGACAATCACTCCTATCGTAACCCAATCGCCTTCGATGTCATCTTTCGTTTTATTTAAGTGGCTCTTAATTAATGACATTTTAACCATTTTTCTCCCACTCATTCGTTCTTTCATTTCATAACTAGATATCAACGGATTTATTAAACGAATTCCCGAATAAATGTCTTTCAATGAATTGTCATCTTTTGAATGTTTTGAATCTGAAGAACCACTTCGTGTCCAAAAGTTATCGATATTTCGATTTTTATTATTATGTTTTGAAGTGTTTTCAAATAGCGATTGACTCCGAGAAGAGTTCGAAAGGTTTTGTTGAATAAGTTTTCCGTCATTTGTGAGACAATCACTTGACTCAAACTCTTCATCACTTAATTCTCCGAAGAGTTCACTAACAGTTGAATTATTAGTACAAACACTGCTTTTGTGGTCAATGATTTGCGTTTGTGTCCCAAATATGTCTTCGCTCTCATCAATAAGTCTAAGAGTAGTTTCATTTGAAGTGTCTATCCTTTGAGTCATGTCTTCACCGCATTCTTCAGGTCCATCACTGTCCGCATTAATTAATCCCATTATTTCTTCAGCAAAAAGATATTCTTCTTTATTATCCATAATATGCTTAAAAGTTGTGATAAAACTAAAAAACAATTTAGTATTTCTTGAATTCAATTATATTTATGACTTGTTTTCAAATAAATAATTAAAAATAGATTAAAATGATTGAAAATAAGATTTGTTTTTAAAAAACTAAATAAAAATAAAAATATTGAGATTTATTGATAAATAAAAAAAGTCAAACAAATGAATATATGGAAAGCGCGACCACACAGATAGACATAAAAGCACTAAAAACTCAATTTTTAAATCTCGAGCAAAAATCAGGACAAATGATAAGGTAAAGTGATTTGATTGGTTGAAACGAATTCATTGGCGCTAATTATACGTCTGAAACGTGAAAAGCCGTCTAATGGTAGAAACGGCTCCACTCTATCCACTCTATTATCGCTTGCATTACAGAAGGCGACACATCTTTGGGTGACTTCAGGCTATTTTAGTACTTTTCTCGCTCTTCTCTGTACCTCATCTCATGCAATATGTTGTTATTGACAGACTTGCCCTTCAAATCATTATTTCTTTTTACCTGCGCCTCAGTTGCGTACACATAAAGTTCAAAAGTGTTCAAAAGTGTCCAAAAGTCTCAAAACAAAACTTTAAAAGTTTGAAAAGTACTTGAAATGAAATACTTTAACAAAACTGAAGACTTAATCACAAATTTAAAAGTTTATTGAATTGATAAGAAAGAATAACTGAAGGGTTCCGCCACTGGAAACAGAAACATTTCTCCCAAATGTTGGGTACCTGTTCACTGTTCAGGTAATCATAGGGTTCAATGCCTTTCTTTGTGCAGTAATAGCCCTGCGCTTGAATTCCAGCGATGGGACCAGTGGTTGATCCGGTCTTACAGCCCTACAAATCACGGCCGCATACACTTTGAGATAAAAATGCAAAATGGCTTTGAAGACAAACTTTTTTAAATGACAATCAATGCATTTCTGGCACAGATCTTATGTAATTTGTCCTCATTTAAGCGTTTGTTTAGCATTAGATTGTTTGAGACCTATGAACGCCTCTCTTCTTTATATGATTATCATTTAATAGTTGTGTTCTAATCATTGCTTAAATGGCATAACTGTATAATTGTTCAGATTTAAGTTTAACTCAAAGTTTGTTCGCATTTTCAGTATTTTTATTACTTCACTGTTTGAGTGAACGGAAAAAGTATGAAAAATGGTGTTTTGGATCAGAATTTGATGGACAGCACACTTGAAATTTAAAATGTTTAAGGATTTTAAAACAGTTTATTCTTTAATAATAATAATTTGTATAATTTGTAATAAATGTACAGAATGTTTGAGTATTGCTGAAAGTGTAGCCTCAGCTTATACTTCAAATAGTGAACAAATCGAATTAAACTTTACAATATTAGAAGGAGTACCCATCGGCACATTGATCGGTGTCATCAAATCCACCAATTCTTCAATTAATACTCAACCGCCATACTTAATAGTTCCCGTCCCCGGAGGTATTTATAAGACAAATGCATCAAACTCATTATCATCAGCACATTCAGGAGGCGGAGGTGGTGTTGATACAGATCTCAATATAGATCAATCAACAGGTGAAATACGAACTGCAGTGCAATTGGATCGCGAACAGCGAAGTTATTATTCTTTTATTGCTATTCCTCTAACCGGTGCCAACATTAAAGTTACCATTGTATGTATCGAATGCATTCAATATGATTACAGGGTTTTTATTTTGCATTTATTTATTTTTTATCAATGAATAGACAATAGAAGATGTAAACGATAATTCACCACAATTTCCAACCGATGAAATAGAT
The DNA here is from genome assembly GCA_033996565.1 of Nanhermannia nana. Classification (NCBI taxonomy): domain Eukaryota; kingdom Metazoa; phylum Arthropoda; class Arachnida; order Sarcoptiformes; family Nanhermanniidae; genus Nanhermannia; species Nanhermannia nana. The sequence goes on from JAUJYT010000152.1 coordinate 13,355, forward strand.
TTAGAGTTTCCCGAAAATAGTAAACCACGAGATGTCAAGAGAACACTTCCACCTGCGCGTGATATCGACTTAGGTATAGATAATTATAGAAACAAATTAACCGATCGTTAACTTTGGAAATAAATTAAATTATAGGACAATTCGGAACTCAAAAGTATCGAATAGTGTCAGGAAATATTGGAAATGCGTTTCGATTATTGAGCCACAGAGAGAAAGACGATGTTTTGTATTTAGATCTTCAAGTCAACGGTGCACTTGACAGAGAAACAATTTCTAGTTATACTTTAGTTATTGAGGCACTCGATGGCGGACAGCCTCAACTCAGGGATGAGATGACAGTTAGAATAACAATTGTAAGTAATAATTGTAACTTTGCATACATAATGATTAACTCAGAACTGATGGTTTCATTAATTTGATTCAAAGCTTGATCACAACGACTGCGAACCAGTATTCAGTCAAAGTCACTATTATGGAAATGTAGCCGAAAATGTGACTTTAGGAACATCACTATTACGAGTGACGGCAACTGACAATGATCAGGGAGAGAATGGACTCATCACATATTCAATACATAGCAAGAACTCTGCGATGTCAAGTCTATCAACTTATTTTGGTATTAATAAGAACACCGGTTGGATATTTGTGGCAAAGCCTTTGGACTTTGAATCGAAAGAGATTCACGAATTAGTAGTTATAGCCAAAGATTCGGGCGCACAACCACTCGAAACATCAGCATATGTTTCAATCCGTGTGACTGATGTCAATGACAATCAGCCGACTATTAGTCTCTTATTTCTCACCGAAAACGCAAAACCAGAAATACCTGAAAACGCAAAAATTGGTGATTTAGTCGCGAGAATATCTGTGAATGACGCAGACTCTAGTGATTTGCCTATTGGTTCAGAACCGAATGGAGATATGAGTGGGCTATCAGTATCGTTAGCTGGAAATGAAGGCAGTTTTGGTTTGACAACACAGGACTCTATTATATATTTGATTGTAGTTACCGGACCTTTGGATAGAGAAAAAAGATCAAAATATACTTTAACTGTTATAGTGACAGATCAAGGAAGTCCACCGCTCAACACAACGAGTAGTTTTGAGCTCGAAATTTATGATATTAACGACAATCCGCCTTATTTTGAAAGTGATACCTATCACGTGACTCTACCAGAAGCTGCCGATATCGGGAGCAGTGTTTTTCGCATGAAAGCCATCGATCCGGACAGTGATTCGCAAATCACTTATACTTTTTTAGATAAAGGAAATGAAAATAGTTCTACTGCTAAATGGTTTGCAATCGATTCGAGATCCGGTCTTATAACTACTCAGTCTCAAGTTGATTGTGAAACAGATCCAACTCCTAAACTGATAATTTTAGCTTCGGATCGAAATTCTGCCCACACATTGTCCAGCAATGGATTCTCCGCTTCCGCCACTTTGATTGTTTCCATTAGTGATGTATTAAACGACACAAATAATAATTTTCTTTATGATTAGTATATTTTGTTAATATTTTATTACAGATTAATGATAACGAACCCATATTTGATCAAAGTTTCTATAATATAACTGTAAGAGAAGATGAACCGGTGGGTAACTGTATATTGAAAATTTCTGCGAGCGATCCCGACTGTGGATTCAATGCAATGGTTAACTACACGACAATGAATACTATAATGTCGATAATGGCTACGAATATCAATTCATATCAACAGGACTTCACTATTCATCCTATCACTGGACAGTTGTGTATTGCAAGACAATTAGATTATGAAACCAGAAACTCATATGACATTCCAGTTTTAGCTACAGATAGAGGTAAAGTTTGTTTGAGTCAAATCAGATTTTAAAATTAAAATATTGATAATCAATATTAAAAAACTTAAAATTGTTATTCAGGCGGATTGTCTACAACTGCAATGATTAAAGTACAAGTTGTTGATGTAAGTAATGCTAACTTTTGATTTGGTCTATTCTAACAATTAATTACATATAATTTATGACAATATTCTTTAGACAAATGATAATTATCCGACTTTTTATCCGCGTGAATATAAAGTAAGTGTAAGAGAAAATATTATACCGATTGAAAAGCCAAGATTTCCGGGCGACCAAAGCGGACCCACGCCGTTAGTGATTGTGGCCGCTACTGATCAAGACTCTTCAGGACATCCTTTTGGTACTATTACTTATGCAATCAAAGATGGCAACGAAGAAGAAGCTTTTGAAATACAAGAAAAAACAGGAAAAATTTTCATTAATAAACCTCTGAACTCAGCGAAACCATTGCATCAGTTGACTATCATTGCTAAAGATGGAGGAAATAGAGAATCAAAAATACCTGCCATTGTTCACGTATCTGTTCTAACAAATGGTGACCCAAATTCTTCGCCACCAGTTTTCTCGCAAAGACAGTACAGCTTCAAAGTGTATGAAAACGTAAAGCCGGGAACTAGTGTCGGAACTGTTTCAGCAAAAAATGAAGGCAAAGATTCGTCAAATATATCGTATGCTATCTATTCAGGAGATCCGGACGGGTATTTCACTATAGACTCATCACTTGGATTAATAAGTGTCAAATCTAACCAAATCGATCACGAAAAGCATGAATTTCTTTTGCTTAACATTCAGGCCCTTTCTGGCAAACCGCCGGGTCCTTATCGATACGGTCACACTCAGGTCAATATAAGTATTTTAGATGAAAACGACAATTCACCTCTATTTGTCACCAATAATTTGAAAATAAGTGTTCCTGAAAATACATATGCATATAACGTAACAATACTCGTCGCGCACGCCCTTGATTTTGATTCAGGAATTTTTGGTCAACTAAAATATTCTTTAACTAATGCCGAACAGAATTTGATGACCTCTTCATTGCCTTTCACTATTGATCAAAAGAGCGGTGCCGTAACTTTAAATTCGCCGCTTGATTACGAACAAACAAATCAATACAAATTAAGAATCAGTGCAACCGATGGCGGAAATCTGAGTTCAGAACTGTTGGTCGATGTACTGGTTCAAGATGTGAGTTAAATAAGTAGAAAAACATGCACTTAATATACAGTATAACTAACTATAACTAATTATAACTAACTATAATATCAATTCAATAGGCAAACGATAACGAGCCAGTATTCACGGGAACCAATTCTAATGAGAGACCACATTATAAAGTGAATGTATTTGAAAATGTTTCAATAAATTTACCATTTTTTCAAGTGAAAGCCACTGACGCTGACACAGGCAATAACGCACGGCTGACCTATTCATTAGTATCAAATGGAAATTCAAACCAACCTTTTGGGATATTTCCAAATAATGGAATGATTTATGCAAAGGAACAATTAGATAGAGAAACGACTGAAAACTATGAAATTACTATTAAAGTGTTAGATCACGGGTCACCCACTGCTTTGAGTAGAGTTGCCGTTATGGCCATTACTGTTATAGACGTGAACGACAACAGGCCCTATTGGATCGAAAATTCTTATGCATTCACTATAGTCGAAAACGCAGCGGTCGGTACTTTAATTGGAAGAATAACTGCAACTGATCCAGACTTAGGAAACAATGCATCCCTTCGTTATAACATAAGTGACAGTCAACTGTCAGAATTAAGTGTATTTCAATTGAATCCTATAACTGGAGAAATATATCTCAAATCCACTATTGATCGCGAGCTAAAAGACAAGTATGAATTCAATGTAGAAGTTCGAGATCAGGGTACACCACAACCACTCTATAGCGAAGATAAGGCAATAGTTTCTATAACTATATTAGACGTAAATGACAATCGACCGACATTTGAATCGGCGGATGAAATAAAACCAGTGACTGTACCGCTTGGATCTCCAAACGGTGCGATTGTAACTACAGTTAAAGCATATGATCCAGATTTTGGTGACAATGGAACTGTTTATTATTCATTTGTTGAAGAGCATAACATATTCGAAATCGATCGAATCACTGGAACTATTATCACAAAAACTGCCATTAAAGAGATCACTTCACATAAGCTTTCGCTAATGGCTATCGATGGCGGAGGAAAGAAATCTAAAGTAAAAATTCTGAATATAGATGTGGTACAAAAGAAAACACAAAATTTCAATTATGAAACGGCAGATATTCATACAATTAATGTTATGGAAACAGTGATGATTGGACAAGAGGTCGGATCATTTAATTTAGAAACACCAAAAGCTAGTGCTAATGCAGGCGATTGTCCGAACGGTTTCTACACTTATTATAGCAGTCCTTCTAATGAAAATTTGCCGTTTTTGTTAGACAGTCATAATGGACATAATGTCAAATTAATTGTATCAAATAGTCTAGACTTTGAAGTTAATAACAAATACAGTTTAATTGTATGCGTCGATTGGGGCCAATGCTCTCTCGCTCTACTCGACAATGAATCTGTTATTAAAGGAACAAAATTATGCAAACAATACATTAAGATTAATATAAATATTTTGGATAATGAAAGCGATTGCAATCCTTTTCCAATGCAACCAAATCGAGATTTATATGAAATAAAGATTCCACTCAACGATATAAACAGGTATCGGCGCATAACAGATGTGCTTCATCTTAATGGAACCAATTGTGAAAACATTAGATATGAAATAACGAGTCCTCTTATACAAGAAGAAGTTCTAAAAAGACTGTTTTCCATAAATGGAAATAATCTTCAATTCCGACCATTTGATCAGTCAATTATACAGAAGTTCCTTCACGAAGAGTTCGTTCTGACTCTATTGGCTAAAAAAGGAGAACAAACTTATCAAAGCATACCTGTCAGAGTTAGAATGTTAAGTTCGGATAAAAGGATAGGAAATATTGGATTCATCAATGATAAATACCTAGAGATCGATGAAGACTGTTGTAAAGTAGGCTCTAATATATTACAGGCCAGAATCAATGTTAGTCATGAAGATTTCATTATCAAATATCTACTCAACAATTATAATAACATCAATAGTGAAGCTGATTTTGATTTGAATCCTGAAACTGGATATCTTTCACTAAAACGTGAATTCAATTGGGAGCACAAACAAGAATATAAACTCAATATAACAGCTTTGGTTCATGATATCAAAGGACCGTTGATTAGTGTCTCCACAATTATTACTATAAAGTAATTATTATTACAGACTACAGACCTATTAATATAACAATTAATCAATTAATTAAAACGTGAATTTATGAAATTTTTCTTATTTTGTTATAGAATACTGAACTGTAACGATGAGGCGCCTGTTTTTGTTCGTAAATTCTATGAAAAAGAAGTTCTGGAAAATGTTAATATCAATGTATTATTACTTCAAGTGGAAGCTAAAGATAGTGACAATTTGGTTCATTCCAATCTCACATATTTAATACCTGAAGGCTATCAGTATTCAAAATATTTCAACTTAAACAAACGAAACGGAGAATTGAAACTTACAAAATCATTAGATCGAGAACAACACGAGTCATTCAATATTCCCATTTATGCATTTGATGAAGATTTCAAGCATTTCGCTCTCACTTACGCGCACATAAAAGTAGGCTTAACTTCTATTTTATAAAATACTCATTTAATAGTAAGAATCACTAAATTTGTTGTACTGTTTTATAGATTATTGATGTCAATGATAACATACCTTATTTCGTAAACACTAATTATGAGATCAAAATACCTGAAAGTATATCTCCGGGAACTCTATTCCACACCATTCTTGCCATTGACAAAGATTTGCAGGGATTGGGCGCGTCTAAGATAGGATTACATTACAGAATATTATCTGGAAATATGGCCAATAAGTTCTCATTACATGCACAGAGAGGAGAATTGAGTACTAATGCAGCACTTGATAGAGAAAAACAGAATATTTATCAATTAGTGATAGAAGTGAGTGATTCACTCTATTCCTCCACTTGTAATATTACTATAGAGCTAATGGACGGTAAGTTAACAACACTTTTTTGAATTTAAGTAATTCAATATTTTGTTTAATACAATATTTAGTGAATGACAACAGCCCAGTATTTGACAGAACAAATTATTATGCAATTATTGATAACACAATCGGTGGCAACACTAATGTGGTAACTGTTAGAGCTATCGATTCAGATGGTGATGCAGTTCAATATTCTATTAATACAACCAATGAATTCGGCAGTTATTTTCATATCGATTCTAAAACTGGTGAAATCATAACACATACGCCATCATTGACTTTCTTACATGAGAGCTCACATTCAAATATGTTTAATTTCGATGTATTGGCTGTAGAGGTTGGAAGCGCTGCCTATGCCTCACACACTTCTAGAGCTACAGTTCACGTGACTCTTCTCAACAATTTGAATAATTTAATGACTAAATTGAAAAGTTATCCGTATATCATATCAGTGGATGGCTTTAAAGAAGATTTTCGTGTTGGGAATGAAATTGGAACCATTGAATTGGCAAACAGTCATTCTTCGACACAAAACGAAAACTTTATATTCAGAGTAGTAAATAATGGCGATGGATATCATTCTTTTATGGATTATTTCAATATCCATTCACAAACGGGTGCAATAGTAGTAAAGCGTCCGCTTAATTATAACTATTATGAAGCTATTATAGAGGTCTCGAGAGGTACTAATAGTCTATTGGCCAGTCGTTCACTCTTACAAGTATTTATTGGTGGAATCGATGATCGCAAAAAAGTTAATATAATGCCTTTCAAAGTGGAGGTCAACGAGAATATACCCATTGGAACTGAGATCATAAATCTGGGAATAAGGTCCAGATTTTATCACCAAAAATATATTTATTCTTTCGCTTATTCATCAGTCAATTATAGCCATTTCAGTCTCGACCAAAACACTGGTGTCATTACATTACAAGAACCACTTGATTACGAAACAAATCCATCGTTAATAGAGTTAATCATTTTTGCGCGAAAGCCTCACAGCTCTATAGAAGGCCATTATTTCAATGTTACCATAGATTTACTTAATGGTAAGAAATAACTTTTTATCTCATTAACCAATTTTCATATAATTGAGTTTTTATATAAATTTATTAAAATTCATTTTGCAAACACAGTGGACGACAATGCGCCCCAATTCACGCAAAAACATTACATTTCTTCTATTAAAGAAGGAGAACTCACCGGATCTTTTGTGGCACAAATAAGTGCTGTAGACATCGACAATTTCAAAAAAGTTAAAGCTGGCCACAGATCTGGTCTTACTTATCATATCTTAGAAGGCAATCACGACAATGCCTTTGTTATTGATCCGCCTGGAAGTGGAACTATTCGCACAAATATAGTCTTAGATCGAGAAATAAGAGATCACTATTTGCTAAAGATTGTGGCAAATGATGCGCAAAACAGTGACGGCTCGCGAACATCAGAATCTCCTAATTTTCAACTTTCTTCTCATTGCACTCTAGAAATAATAGTCATCGACGGTATGATATAAGACTCGTATTCACTATTATCTGATACAAAAACTGATATCAAAACATTTAATTACAGTTAACGATAATGTGCCGGTATTTCCTCCATATCAAGAGATAAGTATTAGTGAAGAAATAGAAGTGGGGTCAGTCATATCAACTCTAACTGCCAATGATGTGGACACGTTCCCAATGCTTACTTATTACAAACAACGAACAAATCAATTGTCTGATAGCGAATCCCTGTTTGATATCGGTCTCTATACCGGTAAAATCACACTAAAGGCTCCCTTAAATGAAATCAATTCAAGAAAAGTCGAAAATCTGACCAATCAATACCATCTTCACATTGCTTCAAGTGATACATTACATACAGTCGAGACTCAAGTAGTAATCAATGTTAGAAGAAGTGCTTCTTTACAAACGCCCATTTTCACAAATAACAGTAACTTTTATGTCGAAATCAATTCTGAAGAGAATAGTTCTGTTTTACACTTAACTAATTGTGAAATATTTCGAGTTACTGTTCAAGAAAATAAACTGATTAACAAGAAAATAGTTTATTCTTTCGGGCACGAGTCGGGAAAAAACGGCTTTTATATCGATCAACACAGAGGAATCATTTATAACAACAAAACTTTAAAGTTTCGTAATTCAAATCTATTTTATCTAACGGTTTATGCAAAATACTCGGGTAATGAATTGCAAAGTCAGGCATCGGTTGTCATCAGAGTTCTTGGGACTAATATATATCACGACAGCAAAAAAGATAAAACTTATAATATTGAGATAGATATGAATCAAATCGGAACAACAGCATTAAAGTTACCGAAAATAAATAGAAATTATGCAATAACTGGAGGCAATGCAAATAAAAATTTTGTTATTTTACGCGGAAATGAATTGGTTTTGACGAGAAAACCACTCAAAGAAGAATATAATTTGAGAATTACGCCAATTAACGAAAATCAAAACAATTCAATTTTAGTTAATGTTAAGATAAAGACGACCTCAGAAGACAAAAGCAGTCACAACCCATTCAAGTCAACAATTTTTGACGTAGAATTGAATGAAAACGAACCGATAGGAAGCGAAGTGCAGACGTTGAAGCCTTTGTCAACTACAGAACAAATAAAGTATCAAATATTCAGTGGAAACGAATTATCACATTTCAGAATCGATGAAACCAATGGTATTATTTATGTGAACGACAATATTAATTACGAAAATGTTAATAACTATCGATTGGGAGTCGTGGCTGAGGTATCATCAGCTGATTCACAAGTGGTGACAGCGTTTTCTATCGTTAATATAAATCTAATAAACATTAACGAACACTGTCCTAAGTTTCCAATATCTCATTACAAGACAATAATAGATGAAAACGTTGCGATTGGCAGCAAAGTCATAAAATTAGATGCATTTGATTTGGATAAAGACAAGTTAAACTATACTATAATAAAATTAATTGATTCAATGAGTCCTTTTGCATATGACTATAAAAGTGGATATTTAGTGACCAATGATCTGATCGATTATGAAAGCATAGAATTTTCGCCACCGATTTACAAAGTTATAGTTCGAGCAATCGATACAGGAATAGGAGACTTGCAGTGCAACTCAATCGAGACTTTGCTGGAAATTCAAATCGGATCAGTTGACGAATACACGCCTCGCTTCACAAGTGAATCGTATGAATTCAAAGTTATAACAAGTATTGGTGTCTCACAAGTCAAAGTGGGTCAGGTGCTGGCCAGCGACGCAGACTCTGGACCCGACGGAAAAGTGATTTATGCGTTACGCAGTTCTTCGCCCACAAACACAATCGACTATTTCATTGTCAACTCTACTTCAGGCATGATATACATCACAAAGACAGGTCTCGACTTTCAGAGACATTTCTCTCTAATCATTTCTGCCACTTCTGGAAGACCTAACTCTTTAAGTGCTTTAACAGTAGTGGAAATCGATCTTTCGATCATTAGTGATAATCCAGACATAAGTGGAGTCATCAAAGCTGAAGACATTTCAAACACAGCCCAACCGAATCCAACATCACTTCCCGGTTGGATTTTGTTCTTAATAGTTCTTCTAATGTTAATAACAGTGGTATTGTTAGTGAGTATTATTGTGATACGTCTTCATCAACACCAACAACAGCAACAACTAATGTCTGGTCACGTGAGACATATGACATCACATAATATCGGATCACTTCTTAGAAAGATAGGTCCTGTCGGTGGCACTGATGGCAATTTATCCACATATCATTCGCACCACACTTCCCATTACGGGTCAGCCCCACCGGCGCCCCCCTGTTATAACGATGTGACCCTTTCCTCGTCAGCAGTTCTCGGCAACGCTGAGGGACACTCGGCCTCAAGCGGTCGCGGGTCTGCTGAAGACGAGGACGAAGTGGAAGCAGATTTGGATGATGTCGACGAAGAGATTCGAATGATTAATGAGAACGGAAACTATTACGGAGACGGAGACGAGTCTAACGAAGACATCACTACCACTGCTGAGTACTTGGCCAGACTCGGGGTCATTAACCATCACGAAGACGAACGCGAAGAGTCGTCTATAGCTTTAGAAGATGAAGAAGAAGACGATGTAGTTCTCGATGACTTGGGAAATATTAATTGTCCGCGTTTTAGTAGTACTCGAGGGCAGGCCAGGGCAGGGAGGGCTGTCATGCCTCAGACGCAGACAGACGAATGGCCCTCAATGTGCGGCTCTTTGAGCTCTATTGTCCACAGCGAAGAAGAGTTGAGCGGTTCTTATAATTGGGATTATTTACAGCATTGGGGACCGAAGTATCAGCCCTTGGCCTCTGTTTTCGCCGAAATCGCTAGACTTAAGGCCACAAATGGAGAGCAAGACATCGCTTCTATTGAGGCACAAATGGTCGCAGAAAACGGATCCACAAGAAGCTCATCCACTGCCTCCTCTAACCATCACAAGAACTCACACCACCATCATTTACCTGTGCATATGTCTCATAAACCCACTCATTCTTCTCCTCAAACTCTTCAATCACTTCACACTCCTATCACTTCATCTTTTCAGTCATTATCTCAGGCATTAAATGCTTCGCCAAATCACGAAAACATCGATTTGAGTAATGGTTTGAGTAATGGTTTGACTGTTGACCAAGAGATCAATATTTGATTTCTTTCAAATATATTTATATATTTTTATTTTATTTAATGTAGTTTTCATTTCAATTGCCATTAATTGCCATTCATTTATAGTTCCTTTAGTTGTATATTAATATCAATCATAATAATAATAATAATAATAATAATAATTAATAATTATATTAAAAGATATCAAATATCGAAATCAACTTTTTTTAATAGTTGTCATAACTGTTATCAAAATTCATATAAATCTCAATCAAATGCATAAATATTTGTTAATTTTAGGCATAAAAGTGAAACACTTTGTTATAAATATTTGATTCTATTTTTATTAAATACTGAATAAGTAATAAATATCTTATGATTACTAAGTTTGAGATCAAATAACTATTTATTTGAAGAATTGCTGAGTTTTCTCAATTCGTTAATATTTTTATTCATAATTAGAAAATATTTACAAACTATATGTTTAATAATTATAAATAATGTAATATTTTGTAGTTATTGTAGTTTTCAATACCTTTATAAACATTTACTAAATATATTCAAATCATTAAATAATTTAGAATTAAATAAATAAATATTTAATAAATTTATTTTTAGGATTAAATTAACTGAAATTTATTTGACATTTAAGACAAATGAGTGAATGACTCAAACATATGATCAAAAGAGTTGGCAAAAGTCAACAAATATATAAATAACAGATTCATAAGAGAGTCTAAAATATCTATTTTTAAACCTTTTCTAAGACTAAACTTGAATTCAATGGAAACCAAATAAACAGAAATAATAAAAAAAAGTACAAAAGATTTAATTATTTTACAACAGATTTATTGCCTAATAAACGAAATATGAGTTTAAATAATATGATTAGACATAAGGCATAACACTTAATGAGTGTAAAAGTTTTACAGTAAAACCCATTTGTGTTGATTAACCGGATCCTTGATCTTTAGTTTTATAATAAATATTATAATAAATGCATTTCTAGAAAATGTAGACGTATTGCATTGCAGTTCATTGCAGTCATAGTCATAGCACTCATGCTATTCAACTGTACGACAACAATACGACTGAACACATATCACATGAGTATTACGTGAGATCGCATTTCATGCAAAGTTCTAGAAATAAATGAGACGTCATTCACAAGCTTTGAACCAATGAGAGACAGGCACACAGAAAGGTATATAAAGATCAGTAACTTTTCCGTTGACTACAATTCTGAGTTCAATACGTGTTAAACATAATATAACTAAAGCTTTCGTTAAGCGATTCATTACTTGATAGCATTTCGCTAATTATTTCTAATTGTATTTAATTGTGATTAAGACAAACCTCAATCTAAAAGGTATTTAAATATTTGAATTAAATCAATTGTATTTAAAGAAATATTAATGAAATGAAGAGCTGATGAGAGCCAACGCCCTATCAGTGACTCAAATGAATGCGTAGTTTAGTCTCCATTTTGTGTTTTTATAAACATTTCATTTCAATTATTTGTCTTTTTAGTATTTAATTATAATTTAATGAATAGTTTTTGTTAATAATTATTTGATTTGATTTCAGAACAAACAAAATGCAGATCTTTGTGAAGACATTGACCGGAAAGACCATCACTTTAGAGGTCGAGCCGTCGGATACTATTGAGAACGTAAAGGCCAAGATTCAGGACAAGGAAGGAATTCCTCCGGATCAGCAAAGACTGATCTTCGCGGGCAAACAGCTCGAGGACGGCCGCACTCTCTCTGATTACAACATTCAAAAGGAATCGACTCTTCATTTGGTTCTTCGTCTGAGAGGAGGAATGCAGATATTCGTCAAGACATTGACCGGAAAAACCATAACCCTTGAGGTCGAGCCCTCCGACACCATTGAGAACGTGAAGGCGAAAATTCAGGACAAAGAGGGTATTCCTCCGGATCAACAGCGCCTTATCTTCGCCGGAAAACAGCTCGAAGACGGAAGAACTTTAAGCGATTACAATATCCAGAAAGAGTCAACCCTTCATCTTGTCCTTCGTTTGAGAGGAGGAATGCAAATATTCGTGAAGACTCTCACCGGAAAAACCATAACCCTTGAGGTCGAGCCCTCCGACACCATCGAGAACGTGAAGGCCAAAATCCAAGACAAAGAGGGTATTCCTCCCGATCAACAGAGACTGATCTTCGCGGGCAAACAACTCGAAGACGGCCGCACACTCTCTGATTACAATATTCAAAAGGAGTCAACTCTTCATCTGGTCCTTCGTCTGAGAGGAGGAATGCAGATATTCGTCAAGACTCTCACCGGAAAGACCATCACTCTGGAGGTCGAGCCGTCCGACACTATCGAGAACGTAAAGGCGAAAATTCAAGACAAAGAGGGTATTCCTCCAGATCAACAGCGCCTTATCTTTGCCGGAAAGCAACTCGAAGACGGAAGAACTCTAAGCGATTACAACATTCAAAAGGAATCTACTCTTCATTTGGTTCTTCGTTTGAGAGGAGGAATGCAAATATTCGTGAAGACATTGACCGGTAAAACCATAACCCTTGAGGTCGAGCCGTCGGATACTATCGAGAACGTGAAGGCGAAAATTCAAGACAAAGAGGGTATTCCTCCCGATCAACAGAGACTGATCTTTGCGGGCAAACAGCTCGAGGACGGCCGCACTCTCAGTGATTACAACATTCAGAAAGAGTCGACTCTTCATCTTGTCCTTCGTTTGAGAGGAGGAATGCAGATATTCGTGAAGACATTAACCGGAAAGACCATCACTCTAGAGGTGGAGCCTTCTGACACTATCGAGAACGTGAAGGCGAAAATCCAAGACAAAGAGGGTATTCCTCCCGATCAACAGCGCCTTATCTTTGCCGGAAAGCAACTCGAAGACGGAAGAACTCTAAGCGATTACAATATTCAAAAGGAATCGACTCTTCATCTTGTCCTTCGTTTGAGAGGAGGAATGCAGATATTTGTCAAGACTCTCACCGGAAAAACCATAACCCTTGAGGTCGAGCCCTCCGACACTATCGAGAACGTGAAGGCGAAAATTCAAGACAAAGAGGGTATTCCTCCGGATCAACAGCGCCTTATCTTCGCTGGAAAACAGCTCGAAGACGGAAGAACTTTAAGCGATTACAATATCCAGAAAGAGTCAACCCTTCATCTTGTCCTTCG
>JAUJYT010000153.1:0-27097 GCA_033996565.1 Nanhermannia nana
AAAAGCTATGACTCCGCCCCTATTAGAGATATTGAAATTGGACTTTCATACTCACATTCATAATCAAATGTTCTAGCTAAAATAATTGTTTCAAAGCCGTGGTTCACGAATTTCAGTGGGCGTACTTAGCCACGCCCACCATTAAATTTTTGAGCCGCGCCAATTGTATTGTATTTTATAATGTAGAAAATTTGACTATGAATGTGAGTATGAAAGTCCAATTTCAATATCTCTAATAGGGGCGGAGTTATAGCTATTCATATTTGTGAATATTTGAACATTTCAAAATGTTAGCTCCGCCCCTATCATAGATATTGAGATGAAACTTACATATTCTTATTCAGCATTAAATTCTCTACTATGTAGAATATCTTTAATGAGCGTGGCTAGAAATTTTAAAGGTAGGCGTGTCTTAGTGAATGTCACGTGTTATTTTGTTGGAACAGTAAATGTTAAGATTTTAAAATAAACTACACGTTATGAGCTTTAAAATGAGCCCTTACTCGTTTCATTATTGAACAGGGAAAGTGACCAAATTAATTTTTGAATATGGCATTTTCTCCCATAGGGCCCATTATAAAAAATTTTTGTTTTCCCGATCGACGGACATAATTTTGAGGTATTCGAAGACACTTAGGGTAAGCTTCATTTTGATTAAAAAATTAATGTTGTTCGACGTCCTCAAATTGCATGCATTTGTGGCTTTTGTCCTTTATTATTAAATGAAGAATTTTTTATATATTTACATAAAAGTAAAGATAAAATTTAGTGAAAATGCTTTTCTTACTAACATTAAAGAAGTTTATGAGAAATTAATCTTATTTTAAAAAATTTACATTAAGTCATATAAAAAGGTATATAAAATATTGATTAATAATTAATGAGAAGTATTTCGCTTTAAATTACTTCTAATGAAAGCAATCAAATGACGTAAATCTGGTTTTTGTTGAGCACTTGTTTTGTTGAAACGGTTGAATCTGTCCTCAACTATACTCAAGTCGAGCGACTCTTTGGGATCGCAGTCAAGAACTGTTACGAATGAAACCAATTATTAAAAATTTAAAAATATTAAACTAAATAATTATTAGACCTTTAATTGCATTGTCTCTTAGACTAACTCTCACAGTAAACCATTTGTTTGGTTCGCTTTCAAGTATTTTATTGAACTTAAAGGTAAACAAATTGTCTTTATGTTCGAGTCTGAGTCCTATTGAATTCCAGGCATTCATAGCGTTCGCAATATTTTCCTTATTTTCTTCGATCTTTTTCGATATCTTATTGTTGTCTAAAATGGATTTCATTTCAATCATTGCCTAAAAGTGTTAACAAAAGAAAGCAATACATGCGTTAAGCAATACATACATTCCTGGAAGTGTTGACACTTGTCTTCAGCATTTGTGATATTGTTTTGCGCTTTAATTACGGACTTCTCAACACTTTCTAACTCTAACTCCACTTTAGACTTCTCTTTATTCAAACTTTTGATCTCTTTTACCATTTTATTGAGTTCTGTGATAATTGTTTGAATTGTTTAACAGTTAGTGATATATTGGATTGAAAACGATTATAACTTAAATTAACATAATTTATATAAACGACAAATACCTTTACATTTGTTATGAAACGAATCGTCTATTAATTGGACATCAATTTGATTATCATTTTTGAACTCATCTATTCTTGAGCACAACTCATCCCACACAGAATGAGAATCACTGTCTTTTAAACCCATTTCAATAATATTATTTATTATTTAACTTTTAATTCTTTAATTTAATTAATTTTGAATGGAATTAAGCATTTAATAAATAGGTTTTATAACCGTTTGTTTGTTGACATTGTTTACCGCCTTTTGCGAGACATAAATAACGTTCACTAAAATTGAACATCAAATCGATTGCTTCCATACAAATGTTTGCTTTTTTCAAACATATTTCTTAACGAACTATTTGTTCAGTTATTTTTCAAATCCGCCAAAAATTTTGATTATTTTGTATTCTCATATATTACGTACTATTATAACAAAATTTTAAAGCCCTGACTGTTATTAAAGTTTTATCAATATTGTAATTATTATTATTATTTACCTTTAAGTTATGGGAAAATAGATTCAAAAAACTAAAGTCAATAAATTGCTAACAAAATAGTGTATTAAATATTTATATTTATGAGAATTTCCTCAAAGCTTACAATTTAAATGAGTTGAAGTGAGACACAAGACCTCCAGTCTTAGTAATAAAATTAAATGAATCTTTCATTTAATAAATTGCCAGAATTTGACGCAATAATTAATAAATAAATGCATACAAACCATCGCTTTGAGTCGTAAGCTTTTACTAAAAAAGTAAATAAATCTGTAAATAAATAAATTCCTAAGGAATTCAAATAATTTACGGCAACTTTTGGACAAAAAATTTTTCGTCAGACTTGCAATTTATGACTTTAAATACAGATTTGATTGACATTCAAGTTATAAAAGTAGAATAAGTTTATTAATTATATTCTATGCCATTATACATATATAAGTAAATTAATTACATTCTTAAACACTTTTGTGCCGCGTTATGGATCTGTTCATCCAATTTGTAAATTCGATTTCCACCACTAGATATAGGAAAAGGTTTAGTCAGTTCTTTAGGGTCTTCGCAAACGAATATATAATTTGCTTCAACGTCTCCGTCGGCATATATTTGTTGATATTCTTCAAACGGGAGGCAATCGCTAATAGTAACGCATCCGAGCAGTACTGATGTCGAATAATAAGATGGAAACGATGTAACGCCAGCGTAACTGTAAAACTGTTCCACTTCTTTGATATGACTTTCAGTGGGCTTTTTGCTATTGGCGTGAATCCAAAGTCTTCCCCGAAAGGGTGAGTACCAGCTGCGGCCCTCGAATCGTTTAATGCCTTTGATTAAAAGAGAAGCATACGGTTGACTCACAGACAGACACATTGCTTCGTCTGACATAAGCATCAATTCTTTGTCTTGAACTCTCATATTCTTGTATGAGTTCAATAGCTTTTGGGTATCAGTAGAGTCACAATTTTTACGACTTTTATTATTCAAATAGAGAAGAGTCGGTAGCTTTTGGTCTTCATTAATAAAATCTGATGCGTCCACAGTTTCATAATCACTTTTAAGCGCACTTTCATTATAAAGTTGTTGTACTTTTTCATCGAAGTCTTTAATAACCGGTTCTTCATAATCGGTGGCAGACCGTGCGCTCAAATCAATCAAAATTTTCTTATTCGTTTTGAGCTTATTTTCATGCAATTCATTTACTTTTGCGGTCAAATCACTTCTCTTTTGAGAACTGATCCAATTTTGAGATTGAAGTGAAAAGTAATCGTTTTCGTCGTCTATCACTTTAGTCCTGACCGAAGAGTTTTCATCGTATTCAAGCATTTTCTCCTTATGTGCGATCGCTTTCTCCAAACCGGTGTCAAAACAGGCGGCGATGCCTTTGAGACCAGCGCTCGAACCACTCAAACCACTCTTTGCTGATTTGAGTCCACTCTCAATCAGCAACTGATCGCTGACTCCAATGCTATTCAAATGTTTCAATAATTGTTTGCTTTCATTATTGTTTGACATTAAGAGTTGTCTTTCTTCTCGAGTGCAGACAAGTTTACCACAAGTGAAACAAAGACCAGAGCCTTCTTGTGCGCAAACAATTCGACCACAACTGAGACAATTGGCTACCAATTGATGATTCGTCGCTTCGCACAAACACTCTCTTCGACCTATACTTACATTAATTAAAATTAGTATTCAATTGAATATTAAGTGAAATGTCTTGTAATGAGTGAATACCTGGCAGTACAACTCTATCACAACCGGTCACATCACTAATCGGTGTCCCTTTCGGTCGCTTTCCTTTGCCTTTCTTTGAAGACATTCTTCTCTTAAATAATAACTATTTATCAAAATATAAAATTTATTAATAATTTTTAATTTATTTTTATATATAAAATACGATTCATATAAAACAACTTTTAATAATAGTGTAAAACATATTGAAATGTATGACATATTAATATTTGGATTCAAATGTTTTGCACATAATTTGTGTTTTGGTAAACATCTGTTGTTTGGGACCAATGATGACTCATATAAAAACCATAATAAACATGTGTTGCAAATAAACACAGTTCTGTAATACGTATTAAATCGAAAATAATTTTATTTTTATTTATATTCAAAGAATGGATGAATTCGATGAAAACATTTTAACAACACTTAAAATATTAATAATTGGCGAAAGTTTTGTCGGAAAATCGAGGTCTCAATCAATTTGTTTATAAACACTAAATATATTCAATTATTTGTTTGAATAGTTTCTATCAATTGATCGCATAATTAGTATTAAATAATAATTTAATTTAATTTTTAATTAATTTACAGTTTATTACTTCGATTCACAGACGACACGTTCGCTAATGATATGCCGGCGACTATTGGTTTGTTATAACTGTTATATTATGTCTTAATTTTATTGTATTTTTGGATTTGCTTTAAAGGAATGGATTTCAAGACAACAAAACTAACAATAGATGAAAGTGTAGTGAAGTTAGCGATTTGGGACACAGCAGGCTCTGAACGCTTCCGTTCACTCACACCAAAGTGGGTTCATTTAATTGATAGACACATACAGTGATACACATGTACTGTATTTGTTATTATAATTGTATTTATTATATTATAAATTAGTTTCTATCGGGGCTCTCATGGAGTTATACTGGTATACGACGTGACTAATAGACAATCATTTGAGAAGTTAGACAATTGGCTGTCAGAACTGGACGCGTATTCCACTAAATCAGATATCGTTAAGATGTTGGTCGCGAACAAAATCGATAAAGTATTTCAATTAATTGCTATTTTATTTGATAATTAATGTAAAGATTGCTCTCTTTTTTGTATTAAAAGGAGGGAAGAGTTGTGACTCGAGAAGAAGGCCTGCAATGGGCGCGAAAACACCACACACTGTTCATTGAAGCGAGTGCTAAGACTAAGGAAGGGGTTGAGTGTGCGTTCGAAGAATTGGTCGAAAAAATTATACAAACGCCTGGTCTTTGGGAATCCAATGATTCTAACATACAATTAACTGATCAGATAATTAATAGCAGGAGTTGGTGTCAAAGTTGGTGTCCTTAAAATGTATTTTAAATGTAAATATTTTAACATTTTATTTGTGTTGGGACTCATTTGACTCATATTTTTAATAGCGATCAGTTGTTTATATATTATAATATATAACTTAACACAAAACAAATTTTCTAATGATAAACGTGTAAAATTTAAACTAATAATAATTATTGTCTCCCTTTATTTGCATCTTATGATAAAATTTGAATAGATATTAATTATGACAAAATGTATTTTTGGCGCTGTCACTCCATTCGCATCGTTCAGCTTTAGGGTCCCAAACGGTGTCTGGAGGACAGACCTGTTCGATGGGCTTTCCGTGAACACAATAGTAATATTTCCTGCAATTAGAATGAACTACAAATTTAGTGTTTGATTGCAAACACTTTTCCTCAATCATATCAGGCATTGAATCACTGCCTTCTGATTCAGTAGAAGTGTTGCCATTAGGTACAGAAGCTCCTGTCGATGACTCTGTCGTAGGTTTAGTTGGATTTGAACTCCGTTTTTGTGTGGAACTAACTGTAATTTTCGTAGTAGTAGTAGTAGTAGTAGTAGTAGTAGTAGTAGTAGTGGAGGGCGTAGGGGAAGGTCTCCACCAGGTCGGGCTCGGTTTGGTTGTTGTGGTCAACTTTGACGGGTCGGGAACTTTAACCATATGACCCTTCAATTTATCGTTCATTATTTGCAGTAAAGCATTCTTTTTTCCACCACAAACACCATTAAAGTCATCCAAATCGATGGCCCAAATCATTCCTCCACCGAATTGCATGTCTTTTATATAATCCATTTTAATGCCAATGCTCTTCTCATCTTCATATCCAACCCATTGATTTCCCCAATAAGCGTACGGACATTTACCTATTTCATCTAACTTTTTGGTCCAATTTCCAGAGTTCGTTTCCGTACATATCTGAAAGTTTTATATATTAAAGTATAAAAACTCAAAGTTTGTACTCAAAGATCAAATTATTATTAATCAGATCTAAAAAATATCACAATTAAAAATCAATTTATCGAAACACAAGAAATGTGTGACAATTCTAAATTTTTTAATTTCAATATTGCAGGAGTACAGTAACTGTATTAATACTAAAATAATCAAAAGATAAACCCTAATTTCGTGTAGATAAACCGCACCCACGTATAAGCCGCACCACTAAAAATAACCCCAATTTCATTAAAAGTCGGGTAATACCAGTGAGAATAACCCCATCCTATAAACCGCAGTCATTTTTTTGAGATTTTAACTTTTTTCTTCAGATAAGCCGCGGTTTATCTACACGAAATTAGGGTATTTATATGACTGAAAGTTTTGTTTATAAGGTATGTGAACAGGTGTAAACACTCACTAAATCCTTATTTCAAAGTTCTATATACTTGCACATCAGTGCCGTGACCAGGATTTTTAGTTTGGGGGCTATATATAGGAAAAACCCAAGATATAGCAACTTTATAAAATGGCTACAGACCTACACTTAAATGTTCAAAAATCTTTGGCGGGGGGGGGGGGCATAGCCCCCTGTCCACCCCTAGTTACTGCTGTGCTGCACATGTAATTTGCAATTATATAATTAATTATTACTCATAAGAATTAGAGCTCAAAGTATTAATAGTTTCAATTAACTTAAAATCTGTTAAATTCACTGATAAACATGAATTTCAATATTTTAATCAGAACTCACTTCATAATAGGCCAGAAATCCCGAGGCTTTGGTATACATTCCTGGTTCTCCTCCGCCATTATTTTTGTCCCATTTATTGATTGGCGCTCGCAATCCATTATTCTCTTTACTGCCCAATGTGTATGATCTTCCATAAAATGGTACTCCAATTATCAACTTATGCTTAGGCGCTCCCATTTCATGCCATAAGTTTGATCCATCATTCTTACCATTTAATAAACAAAGTTTAGAGACTAAGAGTTTACTAAACTTTTTTTTAAATGAAAATCAAATGTATACCACATTAAGCTTTTCATAACCCCATTCATCAAAAGATCTTTTGTAGAGAGGGCTGTGAACGTCTGCAAATCCGGTCCAACTGCCTCTTAAGTCATATGTCATAAGGTGAATGAGATCTAACGATCTGTGATCAGTTCATTAATAAAGTGGTTTCATTTTAGTATTCAGATTACGAACTCTTGTAAATTATATTTGATTTCATAGACATGTTTTCATCAGAAATCACTTACTGTCCTAACTCATACACTTCGTAACCCTCCTGTAAACGGAATTTCGCGACGGGTACAGCAGCTGTTAATAAAAGACCCTTATTTTGCTCATCAAAAGCTGCCCTCAACTCCTTTTTACAAAAAAGAAAAATTTGTATTCATTATAACTACAATTCTATTACTACTAATAAAGAGCATAATTGCAAACCTTCACAAGTTTAAGAAAGTTTTCCTTATCTGAATATTTTCCCTGTCGATCACTAGCGCCGGGATATTCCCAATCGAGATCAAACCCATCGAATGTGTACTTATTGACCCATTCTATAACATTTTGTACAAATCTATTTCTTCTTTGTGTGTCGCCAACCATTTCAGAATACTGTTGCCCGCCTATGTGTTAGTTTGTATGCAATTAGTAATTGAAAAACTAATTTCGCGAAAGTGAAGAAGAAGAAAAAGATAAACTTTTTCGTTAATTAGACCTAATATTTTCAGAAGATATTTACGGAAATATTGTGAAATGAAATGAAAGTGAGACAATGAACGTCAAAATAAAATTTCACAGTTTTTCAATCACTTTTTGTAATAATTATTATTGATCGCAATAAGAGCGCTGTCAACTCTTTGAGCTGTGATCTTAAGCCCGCTTTGCGCTGCATTTTGAAGCGAAGTAAATTAATGAGAATCGCAGCTCAAGCTCAAAGTTCAGACGTTGAGCTTCAAACACAGACTAAATAGTAAAAAATAACAAAATCACAGCAAATTTAATACTTAAAATTAGTTGTATAATAAATATAAAATAAAAATCTTTTGCAATTTATAATGGAATACATTAATATCATTAGTATACAAGTGATTAAATTTGAATTTTCAATAAAATTTTGCATTAATATAACTGTTATGTTTATTTGAGCTGATCTTCAGCTCAGTCTCGAGGCTACTGCTTCTGTTTATAACCGCAGCGCAAGCAGTTTTTTTTAGAGAAGGGAGCTCTAGCAAGCTAGAGTTTAGCTCTAGGGAGCTAAAGTTTTTTACAAGCTCAAGTTTTGTAGGAGCACGCACTGGAAACTAAGGGTTTTGGCCGATTACGATCATTATTTGGAATGCATTGCAAACTTATTTTAGGCTTAATTTTAATTATTCAATTAAAAATATTACTAAACCTTCAGCCCAACCGCCGATTGCCAACAGAAGTTTTAGTTTTGGGAACTTATTTCTCAAACCAATAAACCGTTCGAATCCCTCTGAAATTTTATGTTAATAATATATAATTTTCATTATATTTGATTATATAGCAGAGAAAAAACTCACTTTTTCCGAAGTCATAACTCGGATCAATACTTTTCAATTCGTAAGTTTTATTGTCTAAACCCACAAATGAATATATGACATGAGTGCATAAGTCTCCGGGAATATCTTCAATATCATAAGACATCGGCTCATCTCGATATACAGCCCATGCACTGAAATAGCAAACAATCTTTGCAGGTGTTGAGGTGTCATCACTTTTAACTAAATAGAAGTTAGATTTTAGAAATATTGTTATTATGACTAAAAGTTTGAAAGTTATCGCCAACTTTGAGCAAAACATTCTTATATTATGTTTGGTCAGGAATGCATTGATGTGTTGACTTCTGTTTGAGGCATATTAAGAAAATTTTTACTATTCCTTAAATGACTAAATTTTGAAACTGGGAAAACAAGTTGAAATGCTTTCACGTTTTTCAAGAGTGAAAGTCAAAGTTAAAGCTTTCAAATCTTAAGTGAAGTCAAGAATTTTTAGTTTTGAACACTTAAAAAACTTTGAAATGATTAAATTATTTGTATTATCACAACAGAAAAGTTTTAATGACCTCTCAAGTTGTTTAAAACAAGTCCAACGTGGAGTCTCAGAAGTACAATAAACTTAAATAAACCTTTTTTTATGATCTAATTTTCTATTAATTCCTATCTAAAGATCTAAAGAAAGACTAAAAGAAGTTCTGACTTTACGTTTAGTCCAACAGAGAATTTGCACCATTTCTTATGAAGTCATTGTGTAATAGATAAGATTTGATAGCAATACAACACCACCATGTAATAGACAAGGTATTGAATCGGGGTTTAGCTGAGGTTCAGGATCACCACTTATTGAATATAATATTAAATAATTGCTTTAATACGGTAATAGATATTTGTTAAACCCACGTGTGCTTGCTATGGCACTTCATATAATTGACTGCTTATTAGTTAGAGAAGGTTTATATAGGTGTTAGTTAGTGGTGGTGAGTGTTGGTTAGGTATAGGTTCAGGTAATAAATCCTTTAATTTGGTACTTATTAGTTTTAGAATTTTCATAGCTTATTAAACTATTAATTATTAGGACTTTAGATATGATGTGTCAGTGATGTATCAGTGAGCAGTGTTCACTCACAATTAAAAATAAATTATTTTTAAGTACAGTATTTTATACAGTAACTTTCAAACTTTATTATCAAAATTATAGAAAAATTAATATTTATAAATTTTTTTTTATTAAATATTTACACTTTCTATAGAATAAAAGTCCATAAAATTAAAATACGTTATTGAAAACAGTGATATTTGTTTTATTAAAAATTTATATTAAACTAAATCATTCTGATGATTACTGCTGAGCATAATTAACCTCTGGACCTCTCGGACCCGGACCTCGGACCTCAGGTCCGGGTTCAAGGTCCGTAGGGTTCAGGACCTCGAGGTCCAGGTCCGAGGTCCTAGTCATGAACCTCTATTTAATCAAATTTTTATAATAACTAATTCACCTTTGTTTATGCACTATTTGTTGCAAAAAAGTATGCAATACTGTAATTTGATATTATTGTGTACAGTGTTTTAAACATATGAAATAATTTTATTTTCAGAGAGGATACAGAGTCTCTGAGGTCCGAGGTCCGGGTCCGAGGTTCTAAGTTTAAGAGAGGTTCGAGGTACAGGTTTGTTACAGAAGTCCGGGTCCGTGCACGGACCGCTTGGACCCGGACCTGCTCAGCAGTACTTATGATAATCTATTTTTATGGTAACCACCGCCAGTATATATTGTTATTAATTAGAATATATTGAGAATATGGACGAAATATGTAAGACATACCAATCAATAATTGTTAGAATGCGAGAGAAAAATATTTCACATTTAAAGTTCGTTTATTTGTCGTTCAGCAAAATTCTGGGAACAACTGCTTTAGATTCTGAAGTTTTATGTTTTTGCTGATTTCGCGAACAATAACATTACTATCGCTATAGAGAACGTGCTTTACAAACAATATCAAACATTAATATGAGAACTAAACTATTTTTGAATATCTTTCAATTCATTTCAAAAATACTATTTATTTAATTGAGAAAATGAAACACAAAATGTTTAGATATCTTTCGATCGCTTTTAATGATATTTTTATTTTTATTGTCTGTTCGTCAGGAGATCTGAAGAACTTATGCAATAAAAATTCAATTTTAAAAGTGAAAAATGCTTTTAATTTATAAGATGTGACATTTTTTGGTCTGACAATGGATGGAACAACACATCTAATAATAATAAATGGTCTCAAATTCAAGAATAACCATCTGATGAGTGATTTAGTCAAAGAATGGAAAGACTGGAACAGACGAAAAGATGCACCGTATTCAATGATTAATGAATTGGCAGACTTTCGCTCTGCGATCAGATTCACAAAACCTGATGGAAAATCTACATTGATTTTCATAGTTCAAGACCCGGTAATCATTTTATTTAAAGCTATGATAGTATACACGTTCTTAACATTACAGCTCATTAGTTTTAATTATTTCATTAAAAAAAATCTCACGTCAATTATCTTATGGGATATGAAATAGTATATGACGAGAAAGTGATGGCAATAGAGATGACAAATACTTTTCATATCGATCCCTATGCTCTTGATGTTAAAGATGTCCTTAACTTGAGATCTATTTATGAAAATTTTCCGGAAGATTATAAAACAATAGTTATCGTATCGCTTCCTATCAATGACCAAACATTACCCATAAGAGTTTTTGTTTATTATTATGGTATTTTTAGAACTTATCAAAACTTATTTATTATGAAAAGTTTTGATATAATTTATGTTTAATCACTAGATACGAATCCAAACAATAAAGATCAACAAAACTATATGTTGCATATCATTGTAGAAGTTGTGATGAGCATTAATAAAATTTCATGACTCACGACAAGGCAAGCGGTCAATGTATAGAAATAAATAAGACAAGAAAACTCGATTCTGCGATCGCTATCAGTGATTATAGCAGTGATGCCATCAAAAAGTTTGATTTAATTGAGTTTTACGACAATGGAAAGTATGGCATCAAAACGGTTAAAATAGATTCGACTGATATTAAGAATACT
Organism: Nanhermannia nana; assembly: GCA_033996565.1. Classification (NCBI taxonomy): domain Eukaryota; kingdom Metazoa; phylum Arthropoda; class Arachnida; order Sarcoptiformes; family Nanhermanniidae; genus Nanhermannia; species Nanhermannia nana. The sequence goes on from JAUJYT010000153.1 coordinate 11,708, forward strand.
TGAGTTTCTATTGTTTGAGTACACGAGGGAAACATCAAAGAAGTGATTAATTGCTCTGCAAATGATATGATCGTTCACATAAAGCGTTGACTATAACATAAGTGACACCCAAAGGCCAACTTCAAGCCAAGAAAAGTCAATCAGTCCTTATATTTATTTGATTTTGTTTGTATTATATTAATTATAGCGGTGCTGATTGTCATATATTTCTGTTTAAAATAAAACAATGCAATTGCTTCTCCACAAGTCAAAGCAGATTCCAATCATTCCACTGCTTCAACACCTCAAACAACTGCACCAACAACGGGTCAATAAAATTAAAGAATTATAATTACATTCAGTTTCAAATTTGCAAAATTTATTAATTTATGTATTTCTACTTTTTAGTAAATATTAGTTCGATTTTAAGTTCAATTAAATTAATTTTATCAGAATTCTCTTGAAAATGGGTTTAAGTTTAATCATTCAATTATTTCAATTGTAGAACTTCTAGAATTGAAGCCTTACTTATGAATATACTGTACAGATTATAAATAAATTAAAGTCAGTGTTATTTAAGGATCTGAGTTCGAACCCCAGGCGTGGCTATTTTCTCTGCTATATGTTGGCCACATATTCAGTGTTTTTTAAACACCCCTATGGCCCGACGCGTTCACCCACAGCCGATACGGAGTTATCCCTGTAAAAATCTGACTGGTTTAACATGGGCTTCGGTGAGATCTCCTCTCATTAGGGAGTTGGCTGAAGAAAACGTTATTTAACATTATAGTTATTTGTTATTAAAAATTCTTTATTATTCGCCAAAAGTTCGCTTCAATTTTTTGCTCAACAAATGAAATGAATTATTTTAATTTAATGTAAAACTAATTATTCCTCTGTTTTCAGATTCAATCAATAATTTAGACATTAATGCTTTGTTTAGTGAACCACCGATTTCTTTTGCTTTCTAATAAGAAATAGAAATTATGTTTTGCTCTTTCATGTATTCCATTAGTTTTATTCAAAAAATAAGTGAAAGTTTTCATTATTGTAAACCCGATCGCGTCCAACATTAATATTATAAGAGCATTACTTTGAAGACAAAATATTGTTTGTTTAACACTTTTCTGACGCTTTATTTGGTTAACAATAATAAGAATGTTTTCACTTATAAATTGAATATCAAATGATTGATTGGTAGAAACGAAGACTTACTTCAAAGAGATCTTTGATAGGGTCCGGATGTAAACTTCCGGATTTCAACTTTTTCACATAAATGATGCCTTCAGTCGAATTGATAGCCAGCGCTACACTTCCAATACTGGCTTCTTCTTCCTCTCGAGACACGTCCACAACATATCTCGTACTAATCCTCGTAAAAGTCACGAAAAGAGGTACTCGACTAACATCTAGTTTTGTTGATTCAAATTCATCATCAGATATAATAAAATCATTGGACTCATTGCTAACAATAGTCACTTTTGGAATCCTTTCATTTAAATAATAAAAAATACAAAAATGTTTTAAAAATTCAAAAATCATTTTAAATAATTAATACTTAGTATCAAAAAGCGCTGATTTGACAGCAATTGCCGCGCAATCGATCAGAGATGGAAGTGATCCGCACTCGAGTATCACAATATCGATATGAATGACCCAAAAAGACTTATTTGGAACCACTATTAATGACTTTAAGTCAAGACATTGAGGAATGGATTCTGAAAAGAGAGTCACCAAAACATTACTGATGTCTTCTCCATGTCTTCCTTCGAAAAGAGGTGACGCGTTTGCGGTCACGTCAGCGAAGAAGTCGATTCTTCCGCTTCGGTCCCAATCTTGCAATTGTGACACTTCTTCTATTTGTAATTTAATGCCCACAAGAATGTCATTATTACCAGACCTGACATGTGCCGAACCGTCGCAGTTATGCGTCACGTCTTTCTCAACTGATATTAAGAGGTAGTCATCACACGAACGTCCGTCTGGTCTGAAGCCAACATCAATACCTCCGCAGATATATCTTCGCTCGGATTCACTTATTTCTGACAATAATGACATTTATTTTATTATTATTTAAATATTATTTCGATTTTATTAATACTAAAGGTTCTCATAAATTGAAGTTTTAATTGAAATGAACAAAACTTTTCAATTATTATTTTAATTTATTTCAAACTATTATAAAATAATTGACATTTAAATTAAAATTAATAATAAATTTATTCAAAATTTTAAAATGTGATAAATTTTATTTTTGAATGAAATATCACTGAATTTGTTATAAAATCATAAAATAAGTTAAGTTATAAAATATAAACAAAACAGAGAAACACATGTTTTGAGAACACGTTTTGTTGTGTTTTGTTGTGCTTTCATTGCTTTCATTGCTTTCATTGCTTTCATTTGTTAGAAGTCATACAAATGTTTTGATGTTTAAAAACGTTTTTACAAAAATGATTCAAATAAGTGAAATCATAGACCAATTGAATATGTGTCTGATGGACACTACAGTGGCGTACAATCCCGAGAATGTTACTCAACTGGCATTTTAAGACTATTTTACAGATTTTACAGGTTTTACAGTATTTTGATTTATATTTTTTGAAAGAAACGCTACTTTAAGGCAGTGTTGTGTGTGTTGTCTCTCTTTATTATGCCTTCAAATTGAGTTCTTTATAAAATTTTCAAAAATAGGTGAATAAGGACTAAGCCTAAGGTCGGCAATATATATGAATGATGATTGGGTTCATCCGAGTCATTGATAAATAATTTTTTCTAAAGCCTTAATTTGATTGATTTGAAATGTTTTTGAAAAATTGGTACTTAAGTGAAATGCATTGAATGCATTCCATAATTTTGATTGTCTTATAATTAATAATACAAAAGCAGACAAAACCTGAATATAATCTCTTTAATGATTCTCTAAAAAACAATTGCATAACAAATATTGCAATAAAATATCGATTCCATAATCAATATATGAATTAAAATAATACAACATTTAATGTGAAATAAACGTTAAAATTATTAATTAGTAAATTAAGCAAAATATTAATTGCAATTCATCTGAGAAGGGCTGTGAGGGCTGTGACCACAATCACAATTACTTCAAATCATTCATTGGACTTGAATACTGGCTGACTCGTGAGCTTTTAATTGAAGTCCAGTATACCATAACCAGCATCAGTGTAGATGAAGTTCTTGAGCTTATTTGACACAACCCTAAGAATAAGGCACTATTCGAGAGTTAATAAAAAGCAAAATCTCATTCGAGGTTTCCGATTAAAAATAATACAGAATATGCAGTATATATAATACTATCTTTTGAATTAAGGTTAGATTCTATTTTTAGTTTGTTATTCGCTATTATTTGATGTTTGAGATGTTCGATAATTAACAATTGCTTTCCATATTCTCAATTCTATGCCACCCTTTAAGTTAAGACGTCTCAAGTCTTCGCGAGTCATTATCAATAAGACATCACTCAGAGTGTAATCTTCAACAATAAACTGCAATAATAATAATGAGTTAGGGATAAGACATTATTTTATTTCTATGATTGTTTACAATTATAGAAACAACTCTTAAATCGAATTTTAATAAAAAGATTAAATAATTGAATGCTTACTTTGGCAACAGTTTCACTATCAGTCCCCAAATCAGTCAAGAATTTGATGAGTTCTTTATCTTCAGTTCTATTCGATTCAATTTTATGTGTTAATGAGTTATCAATACTATGATTTCCGTCAATTGTTGAGCTATTGCTAGAAACTTGACTGACAGCAGAATTATGTTGTTGTTGTTGAGCTAATTTGATTTGCATTTTGGTCTCGTTTAGAGTACTTTTAATCATTTCTCTTAACGTTTCTTGAGTTTCAATCAACTCCTGCCAAAGTCTCAAATTTTCATTCTTAAGCAGTTCACTCCTTTGTTGCAATTGAATCATCTGCTCATCCGTCTGCACAGTCAAAGGCATTCTTAAGACTACAGACTTATTTGAATTAATGGTAGAGACACCAGAAGTCGATTCGTGGTCTCCATCGATGTCATTTGGCACAATTTCATGATCTCGAGGGTCTCCGCCCGCGATATTCTCCCCGAGTTCTGGCGATAATATAGTGATCGCTGCCTGAACTGCAGACCTGATGAGACTGTCCAAAGCGAACATCCAGTGAGGTTTAATACTACGGTTTCTGAGAGTTTGATTAACTGCCTCCTGAAAGCTCAAAAGCGCTAATTGTATTTGATTTATTGCCACCCCATCGAAGTCTAGCTCTAACTTAAGTGAAGCGATAGCTTCTTGAATATGTGGTTTATTATGTTGTGGAATAAAGTCTCTGAGACCCGGCAGTAATATTCTTTGCAAATGATTTTGAGTGAGCACTAAATCTTGTACTGATTGCTGTAATAAATGCATCCAAAGAGTGCATATGGACTGTGAGTCATCGGTGAGCACTTGCACTAAAGTGGCGCGTCTTTGAGAGTCCTTTTTGAGCAAATAGAAGCCCTGTTGTTCTGATTCACCAATAGTTCCCAAAGTGGCCGTTCCCTCAATTGGAGGAGACAATAAAACGCCACTTGAGCGGCGAGCATAGGGAGCATCGTCTGAACTGAAATATTAATTGAAATATTCATTAAATAATAATAAACATTCAAAAAGAGATCAGAATTTAAACGATAAATATTGAAAATGTTTTAAATAATTTGCGTTTACTCTAAAAGAAAGCGTTGTTTGAGAACTAAAGGAATAATAGATTACCTCATAGTATAAATAGCAGGTGACTGTGGGCCTGAGTCGCAAGGACTGGCACAACGACGGCTCATATTAATATGCAAATTGGGTGCCGTACTAAACATGCGATAACACAAAACAAAATCAAAACTTAAAAATAAACGTTTGCAACAAAAACGTGCGAATCTTTTATTTGAATATATCATACCCGTCGTCACCAGTGCTTGAATAACGACTGACTCGCGTGTCATTTCTGTCTTGTTTGCATTGAGGATCAATTGGTACTGAAACTGAACGGTCCATCAAATGAGGTCCTCGTGTAGGGCTAGGAGTCATTGGTGAGGGCATCGGCTTCTTCTTTCGAGAAGCTCTGGTTTCGAGGAAGACGTCGTCGAGTAGTTCTGCTGCAGTGGCTCTTTGAGAAGGGTCGGGAGTAAAGCATCTGATTATAAAGCTTTTCGCCTTTTCTGACATCGAAGGAGGTATTTGCGGGTGTTCTTTATAAAAGCCTACTTTGAATATTATTTCATGACCTGAACCGACTTCAATGAACGGCGTTTTTCCAGTTGCCATTTCAACAATAGTACAGCCCAGAGACCAGATGTCTGCGGGCGCGCCATAACCTCTCGGTCCGTGATCTATAACCTCTGGAGCCATGTATTGAAAAGTTCCTGTGAATGTCTCTGTGTGTGGATTAATGCCCGCCAAACGCTTTGAAGTACCAAAATCTGAAATCTTAAGTATTCCCGTATATGTGTTGACCAAAACATTGTCGCCTTTGATATCTCTGTGAACAATTTTCTGGTCGTGTAAATATTTAAGGCCTTCAAGGATTTGACGCGTATAGTAAGAAATGGTTGGCTCACTATCTTTAAGTGGACCCCATTTTTCCCGTAACAGCTGTGAAAGACTCCCACCCGGAACCCTCTCCATCAATATTTTAAAGAGATCTCCTTCACAGACAGACCCCAAGTAATTAACAATATTTTTGTGGCGTAACTGTGAGTGAAGTTTTATTTCTTCATGAAGTGGTTGCACTTCTCTGTCGGACAAATAATTTTTATTAAAAAATAATAACCACTTAATTGAATGAAAACAAGAGATTAATTAAATTAAAAAATACCCAAGATTTTTGATTGGAATCTCTTTGACAGCAATAGTGACATGAGTTCTAAGATCTCTGCCGGCATATACCACGCCATAAGTGCCTTTTCCCAATTTTATTCTTCGATTTTGTTCATCCGTTTCATACTCAAACTTAGAACAAAAAATAATTTTAATTATAGCGAAACTCATTGTTTTGCGATTTCTATTAGAATTTAAAATACAAAGAAAATGTTCTCCTGTTCTTAAAACGCATAAGAGTTGTCACATACCTGAATAGGACCCGTATCCACGATTGAGTCGAGATCAGTAATACCTTCTTCGTCAGCAGTCATTTCAAGAATGAGATCATAAAACCTTTTCCTGAGCTCTTCCGAAGGAAAAAACATTTGAAAGTCATCTGAATTGTGATGAACGTAAAGAAATAGACACCTCTGATCAGCTTTGTATAAACTGTTGAATTAATGATAGCTTTTAAAGTTATTGCTATATTAAATGTTAAGTGGTTTGCAATTTTCCATAAGACCATAAGAAACAAATAATCTCAGAGTTAAAAATATTTTTAATAAGTATTAATTTATTATAAAAATAATTTATATTAAAATACTAGTGTCGAGAAGTTTACAAAAGTATAAAATTCTGAACATTAATGTGAAGTTAACTTATATTTACTGAAATAAAGTACAACTGAGATCATGTAATTGTATAATAATTTGGATGTCGAGTATTTGCTCTTATATAAGATACTAATTTTGAGCCTATAGCTACTGAATTAGCGGTAGGTTTTATGCCTATAATCTGATCAAATAATTTCTAAAGCATACTGTACTCTATTTTATTTACATAAAGAATATTTAATAGTGGCGGGAATTAAAGATTATTCTAATGATCAAAGATTACAACCAATTATTAGATAAATTACTCATTCAAGTGATAGCAGTGATAGCCATGAACTATAGGTTTCATGAGTTGCCATAAAGTCGCAGATTTTGCAGATGATTCACAGGAAATAAAGATTTGTATATACAATATATCTAATCATGACTTTGAGCGAAAAATAAGTCTTATCTGAATGATTGCATTCCACGAAATACTAATAAATATACATAAATCGTAAATATCCTTTGTATACCTGACACCTCTAATAGTAGAAGCGGAGAAGAGCCACGAATGCGGTCGTTTACAGGTCTCCTTATCGCGCAAACATTGCAGACAAATATTATTAATTTGTAATGATTTGCCGTCCGTTCCGTCTAGATTTACGGTTACATCGCTTGGCATAAAAATTTTATCGCTTTCCAGGACTAACATTGGAAATCGAATCACATTCGAGACCTCATCATTGGCCGCATCAATGAAGTGTTCCATCCAAAACTGAAATATTTGCTCTTCAGGTGTCAATAAAGCGTCTTCTGGTTTACGTCTGAATTGATTGATGAGTTGAATGTTACCAATGGTTGACTTGAGATACCAACGCGGGGGCTTCAGGTTGAACATGCATTCGGCCGCTTGAATAGCTTTGCTATAATTCTCTGCGAGAACACTAATCTCAAAAAAAGTGGCGACGTCCCAATAGTCTTGTATTGAAGCTAAGTTTCCTTTACGACCTATTAATATGTTCAAAACAGAAGCGATGTGTTGCAGTTCTGAACATTTGGAAAATTCATTTCCCTTAATCACCAGAAGTGTCGCCAAATTGATTCCCGCGTATTCGTTGGGCTGCACTTCAAATCCTTTTCTATACCAATTGATGGCATTCTCGAGACTTTCTTTATCTTCATATAAAGACTCAACAAAGATGTCTTTATATATTCTTCCGGCCAGACATAGCATATCAGGAAAGTTGTTCTCTTCTTTTTGCAGCGCATTTATTATCACCTGAAGAGCTCTTTCCCGATCTCCGGCACGCTTTCGACGATTTAAAGCAAACGCATATAAATGACGAATAGCTGGGGTGTAAGTAAATGTTGAATTAGGCAATGAATCCACATCATCGATCATCTGCACCATTGCGTCGTAATCTTGAATTTCTCTGAAGGATATTAACATATTATGCACAATATCTGCTGACACCAGATTAGGATCCAAGTCGTGTTCCATACGTTTTCTCATATTATGCAGAGCAGCAGCCAATTCATCACCAGTTAATGATTCGCGTGCTTTACGCAAATCAGCCAAAAATTTTTCTTTCATATGTGTCCTGAAGATAATGAGATCACTTTAATTGATATCATAATTTGGCTCAAAATAGAATTATTCTTTGAATGATTCTTAAAAATTCATTTTATCAAATAATTATCTAAAAAACTAATATTTGCTCACATTTTACTCACATTTTAAGGGTATAACTAAATAATTGCCTATTTTATAATCATTTTAATATATGATTAGTGAACTAAATAAATAATCTTTTTCGATATTTTCTACTTTAATATAAATAATAATAAAATAAATGTTGTGATTCATTGTTAATTGTTTGAGACCTGTTTGAGACAATAGCTTAAGCTTTCTCTATTACTTGTGTTGAAGGTAAATAGTAGGTTCTCATGAAAGGGCCACTAATGAGAACGATCTGTATCGATATATGATTCAATTTTCCTGAATTATTGCATTAAAAGGTGCAACACTAGGTTGTAGGGCACCATTAATGTCAGAATCAAGTAAAGCTATGCTATAAAGTGAAGAACTTCATCTTCAGTTATGGATTATTCGGTGAGAGATAAGACTCAACTTTATTATCTTATTTTGAAATAACTTGAATTTTTGCCTTAACTCTAATAATTAGTGGTCTAATTGATTATCACTTTTAATATTTTAGGCAAAAGATTGGAGTTCTATTCCAATCAACTCTTATTTTAATAAACTTTTTCTTAAATTAATGGCTTTTTTTAAATAATTAAACATTTTTTACCATTTCCTACAAAATGCCTGATATTTGTGTTTTTTATATTATTATTAAATTTTTGATTATATTTACTCGATTTATAAAATTAAAAACTTAAAATTTTTATATTTAAAACTACTATTAAATAAACGCAAACTATTGTCAAAACAATTTTTATAGCGTTAAAATTTTTTGACAAAATATGCATAAAATTAGACATCAAAATATTTGACTGACTTGTCAAGTCTTAATCTCTAGCCTTAGTTCAATGTAATAGACATTTGGCGACACTTATACAGTATTAGGGATTCAACTCTTATAAATTGGGACTTTAGTTTCGATGGTCTTTTAGCCATTTCTTGCGTTTTATGCTTCAGTTATCTATAAATAAATCTAACCATTAAAGGGTTTATCTTCATCTCATTCTAACTTCTGAGAGAGAATATATTTAAAAATGGATATTCGTTATGAGCTCATTATTAGAGTGGAAAAGGTCTTTAGTAATTAATTCATGAATAGCATAACATATATAACATATTCATGTTTCAAATTTTAATTGAATCCAATTCTACTCAAATTATTAAATTGAAAGGTTTAAGTATATTATTAAAGTATAATATTGTATAAAATATTTACAAAAATTAGACTCTTTGAGAAAATTATCAAATGACTAAAAATTAATGTAAAAATATGTTTAAATTATAGTTTAATTTTAAGCTTTAAAAAATAATATTGCATTAAAATTGTGAATTGATTCGTAATTACACTTAAGCAAGTGTTAAAGGCTGGTCATTAGTGAACATAAGTTAGTCATACTTTGTCTGGACCTCCACTTCAAGCAATAGTTTGTTGAGTTTACAGCAAAGTTGTATTTTAGTTTCTGATGAGAGAGAACTTTGAAGACTAGAATCATCTGAATTTGTAACAAGTCTCGCGATGGAGGGTTCAGTGATATAACATCTCTTATCATCAGATAATCTATAGGTAAGGATATTATAGTTAGACGTCGGGAGTCGTAAAGGGATCACAACATCCTTAGAGCTGTCATTGAATAGAAGAATATTCTGTTTCATTCCAAAGCTCTCCCGATTTCCCAACCGATAGAAGAGAGAGTTTTGTTGGTCTTGAATGGAAACGTCAACGATAGCGACGTCTGCGTTATAGAAAGTGTCGATTACACTGATTTCTTCGAAGTCCAGTTTCTGGAACTGTATGTAATGTAAGTTTGCGTTCGATAAATGACACGCCCTTTTGATCTCATCAAACGCTGCCTTTCGGTGACTCAGAACTGGCGATGAAATGGTCTGAAGACATGTCAATTCATTTCTCATTAATTATGTTAAAAAATATTTGTTTTGTCTTTTCTTAGAAAATCAATTCAATACAAACCAAGTCTATCACACAGACGACGTCCATCTTAGGTCTTGAGGTGGGAGCAGATGATGGACCAGACGATAGTTCGCGAGTTGTTTGTGAAGAACATGGAAGTGATGAACAGCGATGTGATGACTGGCTCTGACTTGAGGTCTGTTGTGATGGTTGTGATGGCTGTGGCTGTGGCTGACATCCGTTCAAATCACTCATACTATTAGTTTATTTATTAAACTATTATTAAATTATTAAATAATAAAACAAAAGAAGGCACCGATCGGTACCTTATCTTTGATTTTATTTACTTTCATAAATTGCTGCCATTTTTGGTATTTATATTACTTTTATTGAAAAGAAAATATTTTTCTTAAGTTTAAAAGTAACACAAATTATATCTAAAGTATAGTACTTTTGGCTACACTTTAGAGATGAAAATGCGATACATTTTGACTTTTGTATAAACTTTCTTATTATAATTGGAATCAAAGGAATTAAATACAACTTTTCCTAAAAGTTTACGCATTTTTATAATCATTTATTTAAAAACTAATTTATAATAAAAATATAATCAAAAATTATAACTAAATATTAATTTTTAAATTGATTTATTCGTAATAAATAAGTGAATCGTTTGTATAATGTTTTAAAATAGAAATAAATAGTATTTTAAAGAACAGAAGTTTCTAAAAAAGTTTATAAGAAAATACCAGAAAATAAAATACGCGAACAAATGACGCAATACTACAAACATATTATTATACAATACTATTATTTCATTATTATTATCAAACACTTTAAACTTATGGCCATTTCATTCATTACAATAACAAACAGCAATAATAATAAACATTGATATTAATGATTGTGAAACAAATTGATTTGTGTTTAATATCAAATTAAATAAAAATAGAAATCGAATCGAATGGAATCAATGGCAATGATGTCGCACTCATTTGATGAGAGCGACTCTGAAAATGGGCCCATTTTTACAGAAGAAATCAATTCTAAAGAAATCAAATTAGCAGAGGTTTCACTCGTCACTCATACCATTATATTATTATATTATATATTAATTAAGTTATAAACAAATCGATCAATAGGTCGTAGGAAAGGGTACTTTCGGTGTTGTCCGTCGCGGACATTGGCGTGGAGTTGAAGTTGCGGTCAAATTGATTGAAACAGAACAGGAGAAGAAAGCATTTCATATAGAACTGAGACAACTGTCTCGTGTCAAACATCCAAATATTGTTAGACTTTTTGGAGCCACTGTTGGACCCGATTATGTGTCTCTTGTGATGGAATACGCAGAGGGCGGAAGTCTTTACAATGGTATCAGTTCTTCATTTGTCTCATTTCTCTCTTATTAATAATTATTTTTAATTAATGTGTGACCAGTACTGCATTCGACACCATTAGTGTCTTATACCTTATCTCATGCGATCTCATGGGTCTTGCAGTGCGCGCGAGGCGTTTCATATCTTCATGGGATGACACCTAAGGCTCTCATTCATAGAGATCTTAAGCCTCCGAAGTATGTCTCAAATGATTAATACTAAGACTTACTCTATTTTTACTAAATTTTATTATAAAATAATTAATTTTTAATTCAAAAATTAAAGTTTACTGTTAGTAAACGGCGGAACAGTACTTAAAATATGTGATTTTGGAACTGCATGTGATATTCACACTCATATGACTAACAATAAGGGAAGCGCCGCATGGATGGCACCCGAAGTATTCGAAAGTTGGAATTATTCAGAAAAGTGTGATGTCTTCAGTTGGGGTATTATCTTATGGGAAGTGTTGGCTCGAAAGAAGCCATTCGATGAAATCGGTGGACCAGCCTTTCGCATAATGTGGGCCGTTCACAGCGGTCAGAGACCACCCCTTCTTAGAAACTGCCCTCAAGTTATTGAGATTTTAATGACGAAGTGTTGGGATAAAAATCCTGATGAAAGACCTTCGATGAAAGAAGTGGAACAAAGAGTGGAACAAATTTTCAAGTATTGTTCAGAACACGCAAATGAGCCCATTGTCAATAATCTTCAACATCAGAACGGTAACTATTTTTGGTTTTCACTTGAGTTTCAAACCTATAAAAGAGAATTAAATGATTTTTTTGTTTTTATGTGTGAAGTCTACTCGACTAGTCATGAAAGCCTGTCCTCAACCAACTATAGTATAGATCAGCCGATGCAGACTCAATTGGATGCACCCGAACAGATAGTGACAGAACCGCCCGTACACAATATGAGCGGCACTAATGTGATCGATCAAAATGAGTTGTTTCAAAGCGTATGTATTGGTTTATAATCTTAATTATTAATATTTCAAAGCGTTTATTGATTTCTGTTTTAATTTCTATCAGAGAAATAACTCTGCATTCAGTGTTCCGCCAAATATGTCCGGTTTGATAATGAGTTCGAGTTATAATAATTCACAATATAATATCCAACAAAATAAATTCATTCGAAGGGTTTCTGAAGACCAGGGCCCAAAAGCAGTTCCATTAGCGGCCACCTCATCACATCGGGGACACAAGCGCTCCAGTTCTAGCGGTACTCCTATCTCACAGTCCGGTCCTACATCTCAATTGTCAAATAAGTCGCGATCAATTATTGGTCTTAATGATGACATCAGTATAGCTAATAGTTCGGGTCAATCAACACATGAAATTCAAGGCGCAGTCGGTCCTCAAATTAGCGGTCGTATCGAATTACCGAAACTGTTTGTGCCCCCACTTAGAAATTTTCAAAATATTCCAAACAATAATGATTCGAGTGTTGCTCCTCCGACTACGGAATTTAATGCTTATCTTGTTTTGGAATCCGAATTACAGCCCATACAACCGGACGCTACTAATAGAGAATCCGTCCGATTGTTTGAAGAACACAGACGTTTATCTCAAGAATTTTTGAAAATGAAAATGGAAGTCACGCTTTTGACTGCAAGAAAACATGATTTAGAAAAATGTGAAATTAGATCTAATTCACTCGAAGAGTATTGGGAACTAAAGAGTGAAAACGATAGTTTACTTCAATTGAAAGCCAATCTAATAACTCAATTGAATTTAATTAAACGCAAACAAAGGCAAAAAGAAGCAGCAGCTGATGGCGACTGGGTTTTAGTCGATCAGTCAGACACACAAAATTCAAATGGAATTCAATAGACAATTGTAGCTATCATTAGGTTTTCTCTGTTCTGTTTTACATATATATAAAGTTTCATTATTTAAAGTTATATTTATATATAAAACACTGTATTTTAGAATATTAATCAACTCTTCAATAAGAGATATAAAAATATAATCATTTGCTTTAATTGAAGTGAAATCATTAAAAATTACTCATAATTACAATCAATTAAAAGAAAAGTTTAAAATAGAAAATTTAAAAATAAGACAAACGTAATGAAGCGTATGTAATAGCAATTATTTGCTTAATAGCTTATTAATAGCATATTATTTGCTTCAATTAAACATTAAATGCTATTAAAGCCAAAACAATTAAATACCAATGCGATTGCAATACTTGAGTGTATGCATCATAAGCACGTCATAGTTAGACAATTGATAACTCTCTTCAAGCTTTATATCGTTAAAGAATAGAGAGCAGTCACAATGTTTTAGATAGAGATAAAGTTGTTCTGGAATTAGTTTTCGAATTTGATTCCTTAGTTGTTCTATTATTGTCTTGATTGTATCGCTGGTGCGGACAGACATTCCTAATATAATCCTGATATCAACGCAATCAAAAGTAATATAAATATGATTGGGGAGCAAATGACAAATAGTTCCGCCCTTAATGTTGTAATAAGACATGTAGTTGTGGTCTTCCAGCTGTACTCCATTTGAAAATAGTGTAAACTCATTAGTATTGAGATTTGCGAGACTTGAAGCATAGTATTTGATTTGTGCGATTTTGGTTAATAAGTTAGCCTCACATTTGAACGTATTATTAATCGTTTGAATGAATATGATTTCATGTGTTCCCGTTTGCGAGTCATTGATGCACGAAAATGAGATCATATGCTTTTGTGGACTAAATGCTTCGGGTCCTAAACTTGGAGTAGCGTATAGTCTAAACTGTTCCAAATCCCAATGCATTCTTTGTAGTTGTGATTTAATGGATGACATTTCTCTTGAATGCTTTCTTTCCATTTCTTCTAATTTTTGATTTTGAGACTCAATAGACATCTTCAACATTTGAACGCAATTGTGAGCATCGAAGAAACGCTTTTCTATTTCTAATCCACATTTCTTGCACTCAACCTTTCTTTTAGGGTGAAATTCACAGTTAAGTCGGTGTAACTTAAGCACATTTAATGACATTACATCTTTGCAGCCAAACTCAGCGAAATCACATTTCATTTTTAATGATCCGATGTGTTCTAATATAAAATCGGGCGCATCTCTTATTTGAGACCAGTCTATATGCTTCTGATCTAATGGACAGTGGTTTTTATTGAGTACATTCTCTTCAATACAATCAAAGCAAAAAATATGCCGACACGAAAGCAGTAGTTTTGGATTTTCGAAAACTTTATTACAAATGCCACAAATCAATCTTTCATCAATTTCTGATATAAATCTTTCTTTATTGTAACCCATTTAAGAAACTATTTTTTTAAAAATATATTATTTTAATTATTGAATAGAAATAACTAAGTGAATGAAATTATAGACAAAAGCATTTAATGGTCTGACTGATTGGTCTATTGATATATTTATTTCAAATGTTTGATCTAAAAAGACAATCACTATCTGATCAAAGTTCCGGATACTGTAGAGTACATGAGCTAGTCAGGTATAGTCCAGTACAAAGCCATTGGTCAGCATTAGTTTCCCTGATTTTAAAACTTTAAATTCTCATAATTAAGTCATTTTATGATAAAAACTTTATTTAACTTCCAATTATGAGTGTTCTGACTAATAATGTCTGAATGTTTGATCTATTACTTGAAAAAGAGATACTTTGAAAAATTAGTGAAAAGTAGAGTTCAGTCACTCAAAGATATGTAAAATTCAGATAAGGCCAGTGATGCGTAGGGACAAAAATTAAGGGATAAGACTTTAATTGTTTAGTCACTGAAAATGTCATTTTATTGAAACTGATAAGAGAACTCACACGAACTCAAATAATGAAATTATAAGTTCTCAAACCCTTATCTCTTGGTATCCTTTCCGGAATGATAGAGCATATCTTTGTTACAGTCACTACAAACTGACTACTCTATTGTACGTCTCTTATTGATAAAAATATTGAGAAAATAGAAAAACACTTTTTTAATTTTCATAAGATGAGTACTGTTACAGTACTGT
>JAUJYT010000154.1:0-27056 GCA_033996565.1 Nanhermannia nana
TCACAGGAAAAATGTCAAATCATATAAAAATAGCAAATCAATTGAACAGTATATAAAATGGATTTCAACTATAGGTCTTGTGTCCTTTCATTCCTATAATTCAAAGCTTTAGGTCCGTTTACTCATTGAGAGCTTTATTAATCTTAACAGAAATATCAAATAAATCGAAAAAAACATTAAGTTTTAGTGAATTTTCAGTCAATATCAACTTTCAGTGCATTTAACTTTCGTGATTTGATAGAGTCACACAAGCTTTTAGTGTCGGTCTGTCGGTGATAAACATCCTGAATGTTGTATAACTTTGATATCAAATTTCAAAAACAGATTGTTTTGCATAAAATTATTATAAATAAAAAGACTATTTTGGTTTTTTGTAAACAAATGATATTCTTTTTCATTCTAATTACGGTTAATTTGATTGTAACTTATTTCTTATTTGACAGGAAAAATCTATTCCTAATATTTCGGGTCTTTTTAAACATTTTTTGAGATCAAATTTATCCAAAAGATTAAATTGTTATTAGAGAGTTTTCGATTTGAAGTTAAAAAGTATTCTATTTCTTATTTTCTAAAGTAAATTGAGTTTTATATTCATAATCTACAGATGTATTCTGTAGGTGTATTAAAGCCTCAGGTTCTTTCCAAATGCTTTCTAATCAAATATAGAATATTTTTTACACTTTATTAACGAACTCAAACTTTCTTAATAAGAAAATAAACTCTAATTCCTAAATCTTCATTAATTTTTTTATGAATGTTGTAATTTAATGGAATACTCTGTGAATCTATGAATTCTTCTATAAATTTGTTCTATGAATTAATAAAGAAATATTGTAATTCATATAATTTAGCTGTACTGCAAAGATTTTCAAACTATAGTACGCAAGATAACAGTTTTGTGAGAAAACTAGAATTAATAAAAGATTTATTAGAATTAATATCTGGCCTTACAATAAATAGAAGATTCTTCAGATTTTTATAGAGATTGATCAAAATATTTTTTTGTTATTATTTTGAAATTTATATTATATATTGCATCAAAATAAAGCAAATTTAAAAGTTTTTCACCACTTTTAATAATCTTCTTAAAAATCATTAAAACCTTTAATATAGATTATAAAAATACTATTATGGAGCAGTGTTAGGAGTTTAGTGGTACCTGAATTGAAAAAGTTTGAGAACTGCACTGTACTGTAATAGGAATAAATATATTTTGTATTATTCGTGAAATTCTAGAGCCATTAAGATTTGTTTCTGGCACAAAAATTAGTGAACACAATACACTTAAATAAAATAATAAAATACAAAACTATTCAATTGATAAAACATCGAGTATTATATAGTATTGTCAGTTCGTTCAAAAGATACTTCAAGTAAGCCATGAAAATAGCTGTTATCATGCTTTATATTCACTACAAGACGAAGTAAAACTGTATGTCTAAAATGTGTGGCATTTAGCAGAGTTGAATTGATCTGAACACAGGATATTTTCATTCATCTCAATCTTACTTTTAACTAATGCTATCTTATTGTATGCTAAAATTGTTTAGATTGAGATGAATGAAAATAATGCCACAATTTAATATTTTTTATGGAAAAATAGTCTCAAAACAAAATATTTTTGTCTATTATTCTGTATGTGCCTCTATTTCAAAATTATTACGATATATCATTAATGGATCATTTTATTATCATATAACAAACCTTTAAGCTCGGGATAACTTTTTTATTTTTGTTATATCAATAATAGATATCGTATGAATATAATCAGTATATTATTTCTTATTTAATTTAAATTTGATAAAATTATTTGTTTATGTTTGTTATGAATTTAAAAATAGATAATTTTTAAAAATTAATAAGTGATTGATTTTGAATGCGTTTACAGCTCGATTTCAGTATAAAGTTTGGTGGTTAGTAACGTCTCAATATTTTGAATATCTTATATTTGCATTAATATTAATCAACACAATAACATTAGCGATGAGAGTAAGTTTGTATTATGTTATATACTGTAGTTATTAAAACGCTTCAATTTATGCATTGATTAGTATGACGGACAGTCTGATGAATATTCTCACGTATTAAATGTGCTCAATATTATATTCACTGCATTATTTACAGTGGAATTTTTGCTGAAGTTAATGGCTTTCAGATTCAAAGTAAGTTAAATTGACTTATTTTGAAAATGTTTTAAGACCATTTTGTTCTGATTTTATTTAACTCAATATAATATTGTATTTACAGAACTATTTTGGCGATCCGTGGAATTGCTTTGATTTTATCATTGTATTGGGGAGTCTTATAGATATAGTATACGAACAGTTAAATGTGGGTCAAATACATAGCAATGCTGTGGATAGAACTTACAATTCTATAGCAATGCTGAGGATAAAATGTATCTCATGTTAAATATACGACTTTTATTACAGCCCACACCACCGGACGAGAAGATCAGCAGCGCAAGAGTTAGACCAACTTCAGTGATGAACTTTCTTCGTCTATTCCGTGTTATGCGTTTAGTCAAATTGCTCAGTAGAGGGGAAGGCATCAGAACTTTATTATGGACTTTTGTCAAGTCATTTCAGGTCTGTCTCTATTATGCTTTCTTTAACTCTAAAGGCAACCAAAAAATCAATTTTGATGATAGATTAAGCTCTATCTCATGCTTCTCTCAGTCTCTCCCCTTCTCTCCTATTCTTTCACTAATAGTATTCTAGTTTTCCTTCTTTGTGTTCGTATTAATGCATAAATTATTTTGGAATAAAACTAAATGTCTTATAAATAAACTTTTAGGCGTTACCGTACGTCGCGTTACTGATACTGATGTTGTTCTTTATTTATGCGGTGATCGGAATGCAAGTTTTCGGCAAAATAGCACTTAACTCGGAGACACACATAACTCGCAACAATAATTTTCAAACATTTTTTCAAGCGATTCTTGTGCTGTTTCGTTCAGCGACAGGCGAGGCGTGGCAGGACATTATGCTGGCCTGTACTTACAGTGAAAATGTTCGTTGCGATCCCAAATCAGATGATGGCAAAAACGATTCCAAATCTCAATGCGGCTCTAATTTTGCGATTCCATACTTCCTCTCATTTTATATATTGTGCTCTTTTCTTATCATTAACTTATTCGTTGCTGTAATTATGGATAACTTTGACTATTTGACCCGCGACTGGTCTATACTTGGACCACATCATTTGGACGAATTCGTTAGGTTGTGGTCTGAATACGATCCCGACGCCAAAGGAAGGATAAAACACTTAGATGTGGTCACTTTGTTAAGAAAAATATCGCCTCCTCTAGGATTTGGTAAATTGTGTCCGCATAGAGTCGCCTGTAAACGACTGGTCTCAATGAATATGCCATTGAATAGTGACGGAACAGTTATGTTTAACGCAACTCTATTTGCTATCGTTAGGACAGCGCTTAGAATCAAAACAGACGGAAATATTGATCAGGCGAATGAAGAACTGCGCGGTGTTATCAAAAAGATTTGGAAACGAACGAGTCCTAAATTATTAGATCAAGTGGTGCCGCCGGCAACTGATGATGAAGTGACTGTCGGAAAATTTTATGCAACTTTTCTTATTCAAGATTACTTCAGAAGATTCAAAAAGAAAAAAGAAGAACGAGATAAACTCAACACTTGCGATGAAGCCAACACTGTTGCACTTCAGGCTGGCTTAAGAAGTTTGCATGAATTCGGACCTGAAATAAGACGCGCTATATCTGGAAATCTGGATGAAGACAACTTCGAGAACGGACCTGATTGGGAACCAATGCATAGGAGAAATCATTCACTCTTTGGCAATGTTTGGTCAACTGTCAGAGGAAAACGACTTAATTTACCACAACGTACGCGATCTTTTCATCAAAATAATCGAAATGGTATTAGAGATGCATTATCTGCTCCCATAGCACATGAACTCAATTCAATGTCTGACACAGCTATGTCTCACATAAATGATATTCGATTCTCGGCAAACAATAGACAAATGCCATTATCTAATGGTGTCGAACATACATCACGTGAGAGGTATTGCTATAAGTTATGTCACAACTTAATACATGTCTTTAGTTTAATATCACTTCATTCCATCATAAGTCATGTCATGAGTCATATTAAATATTATGATAAATATTCATTATTTATATCAATTAAAGATTGACACAGATTATTCACTATAGACTTCTTAAGACACTCTTTTTCAGGAACGCGATTGTGTTTAATGTTTGAGTCATGTAATGTATTGTTATTTAACTAATAAATCGCTTAATTTTGCTAATTTTTATAGCATTGTTGATGTGTTTGCCTCCGAACAAGTGAATGAAGAGAGTGATAATAATAGGAAAAGGCAGTCACCACTCACTAACCTTAATCTTCCATTAACAATATCCAGTCAAATATTGCCAATTCCTGTTACATGTGCTCTTTGTGGACAAGACATGCATTTTAGCGAAGCGTTAGCTTCTAATACAGATACAGGCATTTATGACGAATCAATACCTCTTCAATGTCAAGGACTTTGCAAAAGTTCAAATTTAAGCTCAGACCGTTCCACACCTTCGCCTCTCACTAACAATCCACCGAATGATACACCAAATAGAGCTAATACTAACACTAGTGGTCCAACAGTTGCTATAATTAGGTTTGTCATCATATTAGTGAATAATTAACGTAACAATTAGTGAATTAGTTTATTATTTAATAAAGAGAATTAGTTGTCTCCATAACAATTAGTTGCGGACTCCACTTAACATTAGCTATAATTTAATTGTATTTAACAGCGTCTCAATAGATGAAGACGAGTCTCGAGCCCACCCGCCAACCCCTCCACCGCGGAAATTGCTAAACACGGCATCATTTCGCAAAAAGTTGCCCTGTTTTAGGAAACAAGATAGTAATGAATGGCCAATAATGGATCGCTATAGTGGTAGCGCTTGTAGTTCTACTGAAATAGACCGCCAAAGATCAGTATCTCCTGATGACACTAATATTAGTCCAAAAATGCAACGAAAACGAGCTCTAAGTCATATCGCTGCTTCTCTTAGATTCGCACCCGTGCCAGCCATGGCTGTCGCAGGGTTTATACCAGAACCCGGATTACTTGGCGCTCACAAAACACCATACAGACAAAGCCCTTTTAGGGCCTCATATCACGGCAAAACTGCTGACATGAAATACTTGGATTCGCCTCATATGAATTCGTTGGACGGAAGTAAGCCATTCAGTGATGTTGTTGGCAGTGCTGAAAGCTTAGTTGGTAGAGTACTATATGAACAGGGATTAGGAAAATATTGTGATCCAGATTTCGTTAGAGCCACTCAAAGAGAATTGGCTGAAGCTTTCAATATGACTCAAGAAGGTTATAATTAGTGATACATTAAATTTGATCACCTCTTAAAGATAGCTTTCATTTAATTGATTAGAGATGGACAGAGCCGCACATCGTATTCTTTTGGCGGAGACTAAAAAAAGTGGAAATTCAGGCAATGATAACAAAGGACAGAACAGAGGCTCCACTAAATCAAAGGCTGAAAGGAGAAAATTAGAGCGTTCGCCATATTTATCATCTGATGATGAAGACGATAAATTTAAAGACACAAAATTATAGTTATTTCACAAATATTATATCAAAAGTTTTATATCAAACATATTTTATAAGATGGAAATGAAGTTATTTAGTCAGATATTTTGAAAGATATTTAGTGCCAATACTTATGCCTTCAAAATAAATCCATCTGAACCTTATTATAGATTATTATAGATTTATGAAACTGTGATAGACTCAACTCAATTAACAAATCTATTAATTACTATAAGTTAGAAGTGTAAGGAATCACTTGTGAGTGAGAAATATAAATTGAATCATAATTTATAGTACTCTGCATAACAATACATCAATTTATTGATTGTGCCTTAAATTTTAAAAAACATTAAAACTGACGAAGTACTAATATTAAAAAATATTTAAAATATTAAAATATTAAAATATTAAAATATGTTAATTTTGATTGCATTAATTTCATGACTGCTAGTCTTTTATGGCCAACTCAAAAGTTAATGTTCTGTTTAACAGCTCTGGATTATAGTCGAAAATGAACTATAAATTCTCAAACGTTGACTTCAATATAATAAAATAATTTAATGAGAGCTTCAAATCATAAATTTAACTATCGTTTGATAATGTCATTGCATCGCAGATTCATTTGACACTTTCTCGTTAGGTTTAGCTCATTATCGAAAATAGTCCAGAATTATCCACCAAACAAATGTCAAATTTATTCTAAATTATTTAATGGTAAACTCAAAAATTATTTTTTGAAACCAAACTTATTTAATATTGAGAATCACAGCTTTGACCAAATAAACTAAATTATATGTTATATGTCTTATTCCAGGAATTACTCAAATAATTAATGCTTTATTCGCTTAACCTTTGAATGAATTAATTATTAATGAAACAAAATTTCAGATTAATTTTTGTAACTTTACTCAATATTATTCTTACTATGCATTTTATTTTCCACCTAATCTAAACTGAATAATTACTCATTACATTAATATTTTATTCGATTAAATGTAATTTTTTTGAATTCAAATGTAATTCAAAATTTTAATCTCAAACCAAATCTGGAGTCATTGAAAAAATGCATATAATTTCAAACTAAACAGCTATAACAGGCAAAGCTATAAAAATTCTTGAACCCGTTTTGATTAATTTTTATACAATAAAATGTATTTATATGTAATTTTTAATTATTAAATAAACACCTAAAAGTCATCGGCATATACAGTAAATTATTTAATTTTGATCACAAAAAATTAATTTAAAAAATTTAGACGTGATTTTTTGATAGCAAAAAATGTCTCAGAAAGGAGATGAGTTGGACTACTCCTTGAATTTTGAGAATTTTTCTAAGGCGCCCCTGGAACTTTCTAGCTTTGCTAATTCAGATTATAAGATAAGATATACAGTTTTCTCTCAAAAAACATTAAATGATGCTTTTTAGTCAATACGATTCATTCATCAATTATCAGTGATGCGCACGCTCGCGCTTGCGCTCGGAAAAAAGGTGAGTGCGCTCGCATTTTTTTGAGCGCGTGTCAAGCATTTACCGAGCGTTAAGTTCGTCGAGTTTATAGGTTGAAACTTTTTTACACAAATTTTGTTAATTTTATTTGAGCTGCAATTTTATCTCTGCTCAACAGCCTAACAGTCGAGTTATTAGTCAGAACTTCTAAGAACTATTATAAGGGGGTTTTCTCAGAAAAATGACATTTAATGATATTTAATAACGAAATATGTTTAAAATTAGGATTCCTTAAGTATAATCTTTGGGAATTTGATGAATTACTACTATTGAGCACTTATATAGAATCTTTGATTTAAGTTTTATTGTCCTCATAATTCCGTGATTTTAAAGATATTTATGTAAAAATGAGATCAAAATTTAGTGCACAAATAAACTCTGCTCACAAAGTGATTAATGAGTTTGACTTCACTCGATTCACTCTTATCATATTCATTCATAACACTAAACGCTTAAGATAAGAATATTGATGTTTTCGACCATTTAAATCACGTTATAATTTAATGACTTTTTTTTGCAGATAAATTTGAATATCATGTTATGTTTATTGAATACTAATTTGAAATAAGTTTATTAAACGATTTTTTACAATTTTAGAAATGAGCTCACACAGTAAAAGTCAAAGATGGAAACGTATACAAGTATTATGTTTTGTCCATTTTTTAGTTAAAAATATTAATAAAATTCTGAGTTTCATTGGTTTTGTGCAGTACAGGCTTACATGTTTCCAAATAGTGATCGAAAAAATAGTACCAAAGTCATGGAATGGTATTGGTATTCAGAAAACTTAGTGGAACTGTATTGGGATTTAGGAAATTCTTAACAATACCATACAAATGAACTTTAATGTTATAAATGATATAGATTTTCAATTTATAATTCTTTTAATGAATAAGAGAAAATCTACATTTTTTGGTGACATAAACGCATCAAAAACTCATTCAAAAGCATCAGTGACTCACTTTTTAGCGCGATCTGAAAGAGCCGCTTATAGATTTGTTCTGTCCCTCCGTCTGTCTGTCTGCCGCCGAATAGATCTCGAAAACGGTAGGAGCTATCAAAAAACCGATTTCATATTCATAATCAGAATCCCTGAATACCTCTAAAATGGTCACAAAAGTCTGTGTCCGGTGACCAGTGGCCAAGTTACCGACGGAAAACTACCGATATGAATGCTTTGCTATGGGAACGGTTAGAGATATCAAAAAACTGATTTCATATTCATAATTAGCGTCCCTGAGAACCTATAAAATGAATACAAAATTCTGTGTCGAGTGACCAGTGTCCAAGTTACCGACGCAATACTAGCAATACTAATGCTTACTATGGAAAGGATCGCGTTTATGTTAACAGTCATAGACTGTATACTTTCCCTTGTTATATACTGTAATAAAATACTTAATTGGCAAATGAAACTTATTGAAATGGTATTATACTAAATTTCAGTAGTATTCATATAATATTTTTGTGTTTTTTGTTCTTTTAAATTACCCAACAATTATCAGCACTTATTTTTGTAAACTTTTACATTGTCTATAGTTATTTTGCTAAAAATAATAAAATAGCTTATTATGTGAACGCCTAGCAATAGATTTTTACTTTAGAATAATTAATTATTTTCCTACGAATAAAATGTTTAAGATATTATTAAAATTTTTACTTATTATTTAATTACAATTCAAAATTTTTTTTGTTGAATTGCAAATACGTCAATAGTCTGACCGGTTCTAACTAGAGAAGGTTAAGAATGTTTATTTTTATACAGTGCAGTATTCAAAAGTATGCATTAATGACTACACAGAGCAGTATAATTGCAAAGCAGTCTAACAGGAACTCCTGGAATTTCCATATTAATTACTCATTTTACACTAAAAAGCGAAAACCTTCAAAATGTTTTATAATGATTTAGTCGTTACCAATAAGTTAATAACCGGCGCCGTAGCCAAGAATGATATAATGGGGTCAAGTATGTATACTTTTCTCAACAAAAATCCGGCAACCTGGTTTGGGCTTTTATTCTCTCTTATTTGTTATCTTATGAAGGGGGGAGGGGGTCAAAGCCAAACCAATTGACCAGATTTTTATCGAGAAAAGCATACATTTTTAAGAAATTATTATTTTATAAACTGAACGCCTGCGACACATTAGGGCCAGAATACAATAGAATTATTAAATGTTATTTAGAAAAAACTAATATTTTCATAGTGTGAACTAGACAGTCTAAAAGTTGAAAAATTTTGAACTCGACTCGACTCGTTGGCTACTCCGACTCGAATCGATCTGACTCGACTCGACCCGACCCGACTCGACAAACCCTCAATAATACAGTAGCATTGAAACAAATAAGCACATTGTTATAAAACTTCACTTTCAAAACAGGTGTTTAAGGTATTTTAATCCTAAGTTATTTTAATTCATTTCTGTTTACTTGAAAGGTTAGTGAAGTTAAGTGAAAAATTTAAGTGAAATATTATAAAGACTTAAATTACTTGTTCGGCATAAAACGAGTTCATTCGAGTTGACACGAGTTTTATCTATATTTAATATTAAGACTCGAATCGTACGAGTTCGAGTTTCGAGTCGAGTTGATCGATCTTCGAGGGTTCGATTGGACTGTCTAGTGTGAACTGACCTACAATTACTTTCTTAAAACTTCTGTAGTGGACCGGAGCCTCTTTGGTCCAATTTCTGGCTACGGCTCTTTTAGAATCTAATGCTTTTGATTTCAATGATAAACGTGTCTGATTTTAAAAGAAAGTCGAACTTAAATCAACATGTTCTTGCTGAATGAAAATTCTCTCAAGTGTTAGCACAGAGTGATTTCAACATCAAAGTAGATGTTATGGAATGAAATGGTATTGGAAACAAGTTTATACTGTTTGTCCATTAAGATAGTAAATAGTGACGAAATCAATAGTATCTAACGTAAGAGTAACTTAAATAGTAAAACAAAGTTTCTTTAGAGCTGTTTAAATAAGTTTTATTTTATTAGTATTTGTCATATGTTGTAAATGCAATGTTCAAATAGTGTTGAATTAGCGTTATGTGACTTTTATTACAATAAACTTTTCAAAAATTTTGCTAAATATTTCAAATAGATTTACAGTATATGAAAATACTGTAAATCACTTATTTTGCTGTTTATAACTCACGATTTTTTTATTGTTCAAAATTAATTAAACTCTGTCAACACTTTATACGAGAACGTGATTCCAGCAAAAAGTGACTGAAATACAAGTTTTAAATAGTTTGCTCAGTTATATTAATAATTATGCCTGAAGTTAAAAAAATGACGCTTTCTTTTAAGGAAGATTTAAAAGAAAAAGAGTTGATTCCTATTAAAGTTCTTTTGTTTTTACAAACTGCAGGTGAGTTCTGTTTTATTCTTATTAAATTTGCTACCAGTGTATGATATACCTATAGACACATTATAAAATATTAATATTTATAATCTCTGTAATATAATAATATCCTAACCATCCTATAATAATATTTAAAGATAACTGTATGAGGCATCAGATTCATAATATATTGTAAATCATTCTTAATATATTGTGATTAATATAAAAATTTCACTTTTAATGTTAAATCTGACTCTGTTTAAGTATCATATAAGACAATTTACTGTACAGTGCTCTTCAGGCAAGTATAGTATTGCACATTCATTGCCACTTTATTACAAAAAAATTTTATCGAAAAATGATATCTGTTTTGAAAATTCTAAACTTCTAGAGATAAATGTTTAGATGCATTTTGGAAAAAAATTGATTTTAATCATTTTTCTAAATTATAACCACATGACTAGAGATTTATCTCCACCGATATAATATATATGACATCAAATTTTGACAAAATTTCAATTTTGATATGAAATTTCTATCTTTTTGAACTACTACTTAAATCGTGACTCATTTCAAGTGAACCAAACATTTTCGGAATATTGGACTAATGTTTTAGAGATAGAAATTACATTGAGATATAAGTTTAAATCCACATTTCTAAGTATTTCTAATTTAATTCTAATTATAATATTTTATTACTCTATGGAAAATACATTCAGTGTCATATTTCGTGGAATCAGTCTTACTATTATATGGTTAACTTATGTTCTAAATAATACATTGCTAGACAAATAACATATAAATATTTTGTTAACTTATGGGAAAAGTTAATCTCAAAGTATTGTTAGAAATATGACATAGAGTATAATTAATGACAAATAAGGCTCTTAAAAGTCTCGTTGTCTTGTTTGCGAAAGCATCTCATCTGATAAAATCTCAAGTCAACGATACCCTGTTTTAATACTTTTGTGACAAACATCGATACATTTAACGTTCTAGAAAACTATAATTTGAGTTAACTTTCAATTGTTTGAAAGGTTAATAAAATAAATTATTCCAAAAAATATTTTAATCAAAAGCAAAATTAAATTTTAAACTTTGATAAATGCCGTTACAAATCACAATTGAATAACAAAAAAGAGAAAATCAGCAAAATATTAAAATTGTTTGGTAATTATAAACTTACAATAATTTAATGAACAGTCTGTCTGTTTAAACAAAATTAAATTCATTTATAGTAAATTTAATTTTAATAGTTTTGAAAATAGGTCTTTTTTAATAACCCGGAATCGATGGGTTGAGTATCGGAGAATTGAGGTGCAGTCAAAGTAGAATATTTTCTTAAGTAAAACTTGTAGAAAGCTTATCATCACTATGCAGAAAATTAAAATACATGCATGAATTTAAATCTTATATATTATTTATTAAAATAAACTTTTAAAAACATAATTATTATAAGTTATATTAGGCTAATCTTTATACCTGTATAACTCTTTTATAAAAGAGTTTTTATACAATAATTTTACTTATTGAGGACGCCCAACGGTATTAGCAGTCTAACAAATATGAAAAGCACAATAGAAAAGGTATTAAGTAGTACCAATTCCCGGAATAATTGACTCTGCTGCTTTTTTGCTTCAATTTAATGACATTTTAATTTTCATGAAAAGTCAAATTTCCTGTTATTACAGCTTTCAAACCTCTAATTTCAAAACTAAATATACTTCTTTTCAAATATTCAGATTATTATTTATAAAATTACAAAAACATAATAAAATTCAAAATGTGAGCTTTCAACTCAATTTTCAAAGAATTTATTCACTTTTATTGAAATATTTAACCTAAATCTCAAAATTTCTGAATCACGTGTAAAGAATCCATTATTTTTTAGTTATTTAACTTACAATATTTTTAAAAAATAAAACTCTTAATAGATTTAAATTATAATTAATCAGTCTTACAGAATATGTCGAATACTGACATTGTATGCAATTTATATAAGATTTAATTTTATGCACTGACTTTGAAATTATTATTGCAATTTCAAGGCTTACCTTAATTTATTAATTTTTATTCGAACAGGAGATATGGCTCTATATCCTTTTCTGACACTTCATCTAAAGAGGTATGCCTTCAACTTATAGTAAAATGAATGTTCAAAATAAATTATTACATTTCTATTAATCTATTTTAAATTGTTGATACTTTATTCAGATATATGTAAACTCAAGTAATTATTTGTCACTTTAATGCATTGATCTCTAAAAAGTTAAATCAATTTTATTCATTCTTTCGATAGTTATTCAAATTGAGACATTCATGTAAATAGCGTTTATAGCATACAAGTAACAGATCCATTATCCTTGAATCTGCTTTGGTGTCATCATTTCATTCGTTTCATTAGAATTTATGTATTCAGTAATTTTTTCTCACATTGAAATATTAGTAGTCAAGCCCCAAAGGTGACAAACCATTTATCACTATTTAGAACTGTTCCAAAAGATAAACATTGTTTATATCGTAAAAAACTATTTCAAAATTAAATTCAAGGCTCTGATAGCATGTTTTAACACTTTTTGTCTCATCAAAACTTTTTATGTGATTCCGAACTTAATTTATGACAAAATAAATAGTTAACACAGTACTGTTGATATATGGGATACATGTATGTTATTTGGAAGAAAGGATGTCAAAATTCAATTATAGTACCGACTTCTTACAGAGTACCAAGAGTTTATTTTTTCAAGGTTTACCACTCTATTAAGAGATAGAATAATCAATAAATTATCTGTATATTAAAATTCAACCAATACTTTAACATAAATCACAGAAATGTGTGTTTGAAAATGAATCAAAATTAGTTTTGATCGATTACAAGAAAGTAAAAATTCTAATGAATTCTAATGAATTCTTAAGAAAAAATTACAATCTATTGTATAAAATATAAAACTAAATTTATTATTCTTCTCAAAATGCTACCCATATTAGTCATAATAAGATAATTATTATTTCATTGAATAAAAATTTTTTAAAAGGCAACACATGAATGAATTGAGTTTTTAAATCAATTGTTTTCAAATCAAAGAAAAGGTCTTTTGATTAGATCCTTAATAATCTTATGAAGTCAGCTCTTATAATAGAACAAAAGATCTACCGCTCTCACTAAGGTTACTTACCTTGCCTTTTCTTTACTATTAAGTTGAAGTTGAATTCTTCATGTGTAACATTACCTCAGATAATGCTTCAATGATAATTTTGGCTCTGAGAGAGGGGGGAAGGAGGGAGAGAGAGAGAGAGACGAAGAGAGGAAGAGAGAGAGAGAGAGAGAGAGAGAGAGAGGAGCTCACAATCTTGACGATTAAGAGTCTTTTTATTGAAAATCTTTCTAAAAATTTATTATTATAGAAATTAGAAGTTTAGAGAAATATTTATTTATTTATTTATTGTATTATAACTTAGATATGAATGTTTTCGGCGTGAAAGAAAAGCAGAAATCGGAGGTTAATTTCGACTTGAAATTTCACAATAAATTTCGGCTTTTTTCGGTTTCAACCGATTTATTTATTTAAAATAGGGTTTACAAATTCGTTAAAATTTTGCAAAAGTTTTAATAATTATCAAAACACCTTAAATATCTCTATTAAGATATAAAATTTAATATTTTTTGATTGATTAGATATAAAGTTATCCCTGTATTTGTTGGATATACCCCTAAATTTGTAGCATCATCTAAACTTACGCATACAATGCAATATTTTTTATAAATATATGTGTTTAAAAGCATGTATTTCCGGCTTTTTTCGGTTTACGCCGAAAGCGCAGACTCCTCTCTCGGCGGTTTTTTCGGCTTTTACCGGCTCCCCCCAAAAACGTCCATACCTAATTATACTGTAAATTATCATAATACTGTATTACATATAAATGAACTCCATTAGGAAACCATTTCAAGTTGGAATAGGATGTTCTCCAATCATAAGTATTATTAAATTAATGTCAGAATAAGTTACAGTATATGTTTACAAACGAGAATTTCCGAATAAATACAAAACTTCATTAAAAGACATTTTCAATCATAAAGTAATTTCATGAAAGATAAGATCATTATATGTTTAATAGTTCTTGAATATCAATTTGACTCAATTAGTTTTTTGCATTACAATCACAAATAGCTTTCGAGATGAATCTAATTCTAAGAATTTATTAAAGAATATCTTCAAAAGTTATTTCTCATGTTTTCACGATGTGATGCCTTCTATTGAGCTGATGGAAATCGATTTATTGTTTATGATAACTATCGACAAAGATATCTTTGGTTATCAATAGAAAGCTATCATTTATTTTAAGAAAAGAAT
Source organism: Nanhermannia nana (assembly GCA_033996565.1). NCBI lineage: Eukaryota > Metazoa > Arthropoda > Arachnida > Sarcoptiformes > Nanhermanniidae > Nanhermannia > Nanhermannia nana. The sequence continues at coordinate 14,796 of JAUJYT010000154.1, forward strand.
GCAAATAATCTAAAGAAACTTATAAGAAAGACAAATTCAATTTACAACAAAAACGAATCACAATAATAGCATTAAAATGATTTTTCGCATATATCTGCATAAGAATAATATTTAATTTAACAATAGTTCTAAAGTTAGAACTTTAAAAACAAATTTTTTATAGAGCTTCTGATTATATCTAAAGATAATATAAGATGAATATATTTCTAACTTTAAATGTGGACTTTACAGTCTTGGAATGACTTTAACAGAAATCGGAATTCAATTCGCACTCTCACCCATCGCTACCCTAATTGGAACACCACTTCTAGGCATGTTAGCGGACAGAATTGGCAATTTCAAAAAGTTGTTGAGTTTATCGTTATGCGTGTGTGCAGCTCTTGCCTATTGCTTACTATTTGTGCCTCCAATTAAATCTATTTCTCAATGTGAAACTCAAAACGCATCTCTAATGCTTTCCTGCCCTGAAAGGAGTGCTGATTTTTCACCACTAAATCTTACCATAGATTTGCCGAATTGTATGGAGAAGAGTAAAGACAACACAAAATTCAAAAAAGCAATGAGTAAAGCTCCAAAATTGAACTCTTCAGTCATTCAGCTTAAAGAATGCTCAGTCGAATGCAATAATAACAATGTTTTCTGTTTTAATAATACTGATGAACAGATATGCTTAAGTCATGCATTATTTAGTATCAGTTTATTTGTAAATCAGACAAAAACACAATCAATTGACGCTTCTCTTAATAATCTTGTATTTAATGGGAAAACATATCAACAATTCATTTGTAATCAAAACAATATTTGTGAAATTCATTGTCCTGTTATGTTAAACAAAATACCAAATTATTCTCACAAAACTCTTGTAGACCAAAGTTCTCGAAGATTAACATTTTGGTCATATATGTTGATACGTATCGCTCTCTTTCTTGTAATAGTATCAGAAGTTAGTTTACTCAGAGCTGCAATTCTTACTATTATCGGAAAATGTAATTCAGAATATGGATATCAGAGATTCTGGTCAGCGGTTGCAATGATTTTAATCCCACCGATTACTGGAATATTAATGGATTACCAGAGAAGCAATGGTAGTAATGGGTTTGCCATTTGTTTTCATATTTACGCTGCATTCAAAATACTGATGGCTATTATATCCCAATTCATGGATCTCAATGTTAAGCCGCCTTCACTTGAAATCTGGAAAAAAGTTGGAAAACTCTTTCGTGAATCAGAAGTCACTATTCTTTTACTATTTGTGACATTCATTGGCAGCGCCTGGGGTTTCATCGAGACATTCATAGTTTGGTATCTGGAAGAATTGGGTGCCAACCGAACAGTAATAGGCTTAAGCATAACATTGGGCGCAGTTTCAGGTATGCCTATAGCCATATTTTCCGGATATCTCGAGAGAAAGTTCGGTTACATTAGAATACTTGTGTTCGGTATTACTGTTTATGCGATTCGATTAATTGGGTATTCATTTTCGACTAATGCCTATCACGTGCTTATATTCGAGACAATGGAAGGCATAACTATGACTCTCGTAATTATTACGATTACTAATTATTCAAAACTTTTGTCCTCAACTGAATTGGTGGCCACTATGCAGGCGACTTGGGTTGCATTGCATTTCAGTGTTGGCAGATCCATAGGCAGCGGAGTCGGCGGTTGGCTTATGGATCAGTTCGGCTCTAAGAATGCGTATCAAATTTATGCGGCCTTTTGTTTGATCGCAGCTCTTATTTATTCCATTATTTATTTGTTTTGGTTGAAGAACAAAGAGATAAATAGACGAAAATCTATAGAAAATTGTGATAAAGAGAAAAAAGTGCCGAAACACGAACTCTCTGTTCAAAAGGAAGATAAGAACCAAAATAAAGGCTCAGAAAATCCATCATTTATTAACTCTGAATAAAAGCAGAGCTTGAAATAAGTGAATGAGACTGTTATTGCTTATAAAACTTATGATCCACTTATAGACTGGATTTGTCTTTCATTCTTATTTAATGTAAAATAAATTGAAATTTCATTCAAACAGAACCAACATTTAAACAATTCTTTCATTAAATATCGAATAAAGTAAAACATAAAGACATGAGTTAATTAACTTTATTCTTTATTTGTATATAATATTTAAAATTTATTTCAATATTTAATTATAATTTTGAATATTTTTAATTATATTTATTTTGAATACTGTATGTGTCCAATAATTGTTAACTGTTTTAGTAAATCAAAGATTTTTGTTAATTGAGACGCTATAGTGAAGATGTAGCTTAGGGTTCATATTGATTGTAGAGATGGTTATTAGGATACAATTCAAGACACTCTTTAATAATAAATACTTTTAGTAATGAATGGAAGTCTTTATTAATAATTAATAAATGGCTCTTAAGGCCGACGTGCACTCTATAACATTACATTATGTACAGTATGATACAGATTGTTAGTATTTAGAAGGTATGGGTTTGTATACAATTTATGCAAAGTATTAGTTCAGGGTTAGGGATGAGGCAAGTTATGAACTTATATTTTGAGTTTTACAATTTAATATACACTTAATTATTAGAGCTCTCAAAATCGTTTATAATAAATATCCGACCGGTTAGCGATAATGTCCTTTTTGTATGCATCGTAAAAGAAAGATTGAATCAATTCTGGATCGGATTCTCTTGTTTGATCAGATCTCATACGCGGCGAACGCGATCAGAGTTGATCCTCTTTTGACTGTTGTGACACCGAACTAGATATTTGTGTTTATTTCTCAGTGTCTACAATCAATGTAGTCTACAATTGGTAATCAAAGATTAACTACAATAAGGGTCTCTATTTGTAAAATTTTATAATCGATCCTCTTTTTGAAATTATCGCGAACCAAAACGAGGATAAGAACGTTTTCGTTTTTGTTTTCTTCAGCTAACTTCCTAATGAGAGGAGATCTCATCGAAGCCCATATTTAAACCAGTGAGATTTTTACAGGGATAACCCCGTGTAGGCGTGGGCAAACGCGTCGGGTCATAGGGGTGTTAAAAAACACTGAATATGTGGCCGGCATATAGCAGAGAAAATAGCACCTCCTGGGGTTCGAACTCACAATCCATCGATCAAGAGTCGAAGCCATAGCGCATTGCGCCACTCTGCCCCTTGAGGATAAGAAATTATCTCTATTTTTGATTCGATCTGATCAGGTCAAACGGCGAACATGACTTAACACCCGCCTTATAGCGAAATTCGATTATCACCACTTATAATGAATTTTACTGAATTACTTATTAAAATTGACAATACTTTGTTAATATAATTGGCATGTAATTCATAATAGCAGTATATAACACAACAAATAACCTGCTCAATTGGGGTAAACAATAAGTGTACAAAAATTAGAGGGGATTCAAAAACTCAAACAATTTCTGATACATTTTTTAAAATAGAAAGATATTGACTCTGCGATGCCCTCTTCGAAAAAGCGAGCGCTCCCATCACTGGCTATAAGTATTTCATTAACTTTTTTTTAGTTTAAAAAATTGAACTTTAGTTCAGTTTAATTGCATTCAATTGATTGGAGATTAGGTGCGGACTCATATTCTCTTGAATTGTGGTTTATATCTAACAAATGAGTTCTCAATTTTGTGGATCAGATCTGTCGGTGAGAATCGGGTTCAAAAATAACGGTTTAAATGTGACGTAATTTGTGTTTGAAATGAATCAATGATGCAATGGTTTGCGTGAATTGAGTACACATTTAATTATTATAACAATAAGTATTAGTTTTGAAACTAATGGACACCAAAACTGATTGCAATAGCGATTCGCCGATTGTTGTGATCGGCGGAGGAATTGCTGGCGTTTCGTGTATTGAGGTATTGGCTCAAGAAGTGAGTGACAGACAATTGATTCTCATATCTTATTCGCCACTCATTAAAGTGGTGTCTAATCTGAGAACAAGCGGTCACACCATTGATGAGTTCGATGTGAGTCAACAGACAAACAGCTATTTGGAGAACAAATACAAAAACATAAGAGTAATCACCGATAAAGTGGTTTCAGTGAACGCCTCAACACATGAGTTGACTCTTGAAAGCGGAGATTGTGTTCAATACACAAAACTGTGTGTCTGTTGTGGAGCAAAACCGAAGTTAATTGAAGAACAAAATAACAGTGACTTAAAAGCGTATATTTTGTGCATTCGAGACATCGAAACGGTTCACAACTTTCAAAGTCAGTTAAAATCAGCCAAACGTATAGTCATTGTCGGCAACGGAGGAATTGCTACAGAACTTGTCCACGAAATAGAAAATTGTCACATAATTTGGTCCGTAAAAGACGACTCATTCGGCGCCACTTTTTTCGATGCAATCGCTGCCAAATTTTTTTTAAATAATTTATGTAATGATAAAAATGAGAGCAATTCTAATGAAACCAATATTTCTAAAAGACTTAAATACACGGTTTCTGATCATAGCCTGCAATTCAAAGATTCTCAAGAGTTTGGGAGTGCTTTGGGTCCGGACTGGGCTTTAGGTCTTGAGATGAGAGGAAGTGCTAATAAAAGTGTTAAAATTGAATATAATTGTGAAGTCAGTCATATTTATAGAACTATCGATTCTGTGCCTCATTGTAAAAGACATTTAATACAAAGCTATAGTTTAGGAGGTATTTGAATAGTCATTAGCTTTATACTCAATCGTTTGCATGAATTGAATAGAATTTATTGCAATTTATAGCGCTCTAGACTTGACATTCTCTGAGAACGTCTTTAAACTTAAACTATTTTTTGCAATTTTTAAAGCAATAACTATTTGCATAACTTTTAATGTAAAATATTTGTTCTTTTTATAAGAAGACAATGTTTGGCCCATTTATGTGGAACTAACAAATGGTCGAATATATGGCTCTGACTTTATAGTGAGTGCAACCGGTGTTACGCCTAATACTGAATTCTTATTAAATGGGAATAACTTTGAAATTGGAAGCGATGGCGGTATTCTTGTAAGTGTCACATAAATGACATTTAAGTTACACATTCAGTACATTATAATTCATTTTTTATTATAATTTGCATTCAATTTAAAAACAGTTCAAACCTTTTTAGGTTAATAATGAAATGCAAACGAATGAAACAGACATTTATGCGGCCGGAGATGTTTGCAGTGTTGGATGGAATACATCTGACTATTGGTTCCAAATGCGACTCTGGACTCAGGCGAGGCTTATGGGAGTTTATGCCGCGTATTGTATTGCCGAACATTTCAAACATTTGAGTCCACTTTTTTACTTCAATTTTGAAATGTTCGCACACGTGACGCGATTTTTTGGGTACAAAGTTGTACTCTTAGGACTCTTTAATGGACAAAAGTTGGATAACAATTATGAAATACTGGTTCGGGTTTCGCCACAAAAGGAATTCGTGAAAGTAATTATGAAAAATGGAAAAATGTGTGGCTCTATATTAATCGGTGACACAGATCTCGAAGAAACCTTTGAAAATCTGATTTTAAATCAGATAGACCTCAGTTCATACGGAGACGATTTGCTCAATAGTAGTATAGATATTGAGGACTACTTTGATTAAAGACTACTTTTTTTAATCTTTAATTACAGTGAATGTAATATTTAATTAAAACAAAAAATGCAAAAATTATACAGTTTTTAGTCAATTATTTGTCAAAAATTGAAAATTGATATGAAGTGGAATTAATTGTTAATATAAACTGAAGAAAAGTTCAGTTAAATCTATTATTAAATCAAAAGAAATATTTGATTATAAAGTAAGAAAAGTGTTTATAATTAAATTGACTCAAACTTTGACTCAAAACTAAATAATGATTAGAAATATTGTTTCAATTGAATATTGAATATTGAAAAATGAACTTCAAATATAAACTCAGAAATGGTATTATTATTTAATTACTTCTTTGAGGTTGAAGCCAAAGGCATTCCTTTGTCTTTTCCTCTCAACTTGACTCCCAATGCTTTCTCTAATTTACCCAAAACCTGTTGGTTAGGAATAGCTTTTCCGGACTCATAGTCGTTAACGACTTGAGGTTTTTCACATATTTTAGTGGCCAAATCTTTCTGAGTGATCCCTTTTGCCTGTCGTGACTGTTGTATCAGTTTCGCGACATCGATGCCGACAGTGTCGTGATGTAGTTCTTCGGTCTCTCTGTCCAGCTTAGCGGTGTTCAGCGAAGTAGCCACGTGTTTATTAGTGGCGGCGTTGTATTTCTTGGAGGTCTCGATAGGAATGCCCTGCTTTTGGGCCGCATTTATCGCCTGCTGACTCTTCATCGCGGACGCCTTCGGGGGCTTTTTGCGAAGGTATGTCACTGTATCCCAATCGCTCTCACCCGACATGTCTTCACTTCTGCGTACTATTTGTTTGTTTACAATAATCTATATTTAAATACTCTTTGAGCCAAACAATGATGCAATTATTGAGTCAAGTGTTGAAACTTTTATTTAGTAAACACATAAATACCTGTTTTATTGGTTACCAATGGCTTAGGCTTTGCTTATCAGGAGATTTTAGTCTAACTGTTGCTTAATTTTTAGTAATAAGTTTACTGTGATATAAATCGGATATAAATAACACATAATTTTATTTAACACTAATTACGGCTCTTATTTATTTTCGGATAATTAAACAAAAAATTATTAATAAATTGGTATTCAATTCAATTTATTGTAAGCTTTAATACTATTCAATGATAAAACTTTCAAACAATTTAAGAATCAAATACTTTTAACATAATTAATATTAAACAATATAATAAAATCTATAAATAGGTTTGCATTTACTTTTTTGATTACAATAACGAGAGGGTAGGCTTCAGGCAAGAGGAACATGAGAGTCAGCACAAGTTTAATCCTACCTTTCCTTTAAGGGCTTTACAAAATTGTCATTAAAAGAGACGTAATTCGTAGTAATATTTAATCGCTATTTGTTTTATAAGGAATAATAATACGATTGTCTGCTCATAGATGGCGATGAGGTCTAAGCTTAAAAATATTTAAAATCAGATTTGAAATAAAGTAAAAGCTCAAAATTTATTAATCAGTGATTAATAGTTTGTTTTAACTGATTCGTATTTATCTGATTTTATTTAAAAGACATATCAATTGATCTCTGTTTGAGGTAAACTAATAATAATGAACTCAATTGAAAAGTTGTTAACTTAGTAGTTGACAGCTTTTAATATCTGTTGAATGGTTTCAATGCTATGAAAGTGTTTCAAACTTCACCCTAAAAACTTAGTAAAAAGTAATCTATTATTTAATCAATAATGTAATGCATTTGATGCATACTCTGCTCTATAATACAGATCAATACAATACTTTAATTATAAGATAACGTGATTTGATTGCGTTATCAGTGCTAAGGATGTGGTTGAAGTGATCCCAATCTGATCCCAATCTATTCCGACACTTATTTCTTATTAAATAACTAAATGTTATAAATTATTTAAAATTATTGAATATTAGGTTATCTTTATCTTTATCTATGAATGTATTGATTGTCTATTATATGAGTTATACTTCAATTTTATGCTATTAATTAAATTAGAGTTTGGTCACAAAATTGCAAAAATGAATGATCTCTTAATTGAATGATCTCTTAAATGAATGATCTCTTAAATGAATGATCTCTTAAATGAATGATCTCTTAATTGAATTGCGAACACATATATCATAACTTCATTGTTTCAAAATTATCATAGATTTTAAAGTTTTAATGCGTTTCGTAAAAAGTTTTGTTAACTTTTATGCAGATATCTGACAGTTCTTTACTTTTACTCTTAAGTAGAACTAAACTATTATCAAATCAATCAAAAAGATATTATAGTTTGAAAACTTTTGAGAACATTTACTTTAATTATAACTTCTCTTTACAATTGAGTAACTTATGTACTGTTAGAGTAGTTCTATTTGGGTTTCATTGTGTTTGAGGAATATTTTTATAAATTTTTCAAATTAATTATTCAGAGATTTTTTTCACTACTTAATTTATTATTAATTTAAATGACTATAACATACTTTCCATATATCCCCACATTTATTAGTTTGTTATTGTTATCCCATATATGTTTGGTACATAAAAACAGCGTAAAAACACTTATATAAACAAATTTTTTAGTTTAAACGAATATAATGTAAAGATGAGTCCATTGTAATGTTACAAATCCGAGAAAATTGAGGCTCATTTAAAACACTTCAAATTCTTGCTTTAATTGCTATTTCTTTGTGTATAAAATTGCATGAAAGCAGAGTTTGTAAAAAAGGTTACATAAAAAATGTTATACTTTATATTGGCCTAACTTTAGCTGAATTTTTTATAGTTTCATAGGTCTCACTACAATCCAAACCAATTTGAAGTACTTTTTTCATTATAATCATCCAAACAAGTGATTTGAACTAAAATTCTTTTTTCATGTTTAGCTTCCGAAACACAAATGAAGCCTTTATAAGGTAATGGCATTTAATTAGTTAAAAATTAATTAAGATTGTGATAATTTTTTTGAAATTTTAAGATTAATAGCAGAAAATTAACCTTAAAGTTAATTGTATTAAAATTGGAACTGAATTAAAAAATTCAAATTTATTTATTAATACTACTGAATAAGTTTAAATTAATGATAATTTTCTATTACTCAATAAATTATTTGAAAAATACATTTTCTGCATAATTATAATAAAAAAAATAGAAGATTTAAAACTCTGTTTAACGTGTTTTGACTAAAAATTAATTTATAGCAAAGATAAAGCAAAGGCTTTAATAGTAATTGGTTTTTATTACGTTAGTTAATAATAATATTGTTAACCTGTTCAGTACCTCATAAAAGGATCTAAAGTTTAGTCTAGTAATGCAATAGTTGTTTAACTCTAATTGCTGTAAACTTTAGTACCTGTACTTAATTTCACTTAAACTTCTTTCCCTGAGCTTAGGTTCAAATATTTAATTATTTAAAACACACTTTGAATAACGAACAAAGAAATTATCGAAATTATAATTAGAGACAACAATAACAATATGGGATCAAAACTACTTTTTTATAGCTTTTTCTATAAAAACATTTATTTATTTCTGTATTTATGCAAAGAACCCATACAACTAATTCTGTATAACCAAAAAAGTCTATTCCATTTAATATTGTAAATGGGATTCGCATAAAAAACTAAAATTATTTAAGTTGAGTGTTAGGTAGTTTTTGGTTACACCCCATAGATATCTGTATGAAATGATTTATTATTTTTAAATTAATCGATTTGATTAGTATTTGTAATTCATAACTGGAAAAAGAGTGTGATTTTTATAGAAATTTGTGCAAAATTTCCGTAACTAAAGCCAGACTAAAGTGAATAACCGAAAGCTCTCAAAAGATAAGCAATAAGTTTGAATTTCGTTATTTGAACTCTAACTTTATTCTGCATTAACTTGTATTAAGTTTTATTTAATACAATATAACTGATTAAGTTTAGTGTAGTTTTTAGTGCTCAGTAAAGCATATTGTAAACAAAGCAAACCATACGTGAAAACAAGGTTTGTCCTAAAAATCACCTCAATTTAATAATGAATAAAATAAAGTTTTACTATCGTATTACTTCTCGAGTCATTTAATATATTTTCAATTAGTGAGCGAACAAACTCATTCAGCATTAATACAAAGTTACGAAAATATTAATAACTAATTTATTATATAAGGCATTAAATCTAAGAACGTATAACGTATAAGCATAGCAACAATTTTAATGCAAGTTAAGAATTAATACATTTTCTTTTACTCTAAACAAACTTTTCCTTGTGCTCTATTATTTATATTTTGTTTTTTCTTTGCTATTCATAAACATATACAATAAGTAAACTTAAAGTTGCTTTTCGTATAATTTATGTAAGTGTAGGAAACAGTTCATAGCATAGGACATAGACGTGATCATACGTCAGGCAGTGTTGTTGCAATTCATGCACTGCTCCACTATAGTCCCCACAGCTGGCATATAATTGCCTGAACTGGTATTTTAGACATGTGCAAAGCTGAATATCCAGAACCAAATCCCAATCACAATGACGTGTCTGGTTAGTAGTGATACTAAGACACACAATTTCTATTCCGTAAAAGCTTTGTTACAATTTCGATTTAGGTTTTGTTTTTCAATATTTTTGTAATTAACGGAAAAATTTTAGCTTCCACTAAAACTCAAAGAATGAGTGTTGAAGAGTTCATAAACTTATTTGTTTTTGTCTAATCATACAATATCGAATCGGATGTCCGGACCCAATAAGTCCGGTTCACAGTCGCCAATAATTTACACATTGAATAGTGTGCTTTCAAATTCAAATAGACATTGATATTTATTTTCCAAATACTGTATATCCCAAGAGAACAGTTCAGAGTTATTGTTACTGTAATACTAGTCCAATGCATTTCAGATACGTTAACACTAATTATAAGACACTCTATTTGTTATTTTATTTACACTTTTAAAGCTCTTATTTATTTTTGTGATTCATCTTAATGTTGATGAACTACAAGATTTCATACCTATGAAGAAAATTCCATAAAATATATTGATTTAATTGGTTTGGGTTACAAATCATTTACGAATAGTGAATAAGTTTTGTCTTAAGTCTTTAATAGATTATCTTAAACTTTTGAAAATTGTTAAACTTTGAATCTCAATTATAATCTTTACGTTGTTGATCAAATGATCCAAAGACATTCTAAGTGTTTAAATTAAACAATTGATTATAATAAAACTTAAAAAGTATTTTAACAAAAATGCTAAACGAGAAACTCAGAGGATTATGGATAACAAATATGAATATGGATAACATACTATTTAATAATAAATTGTTTGATATAACATATTATATAACATATATATTACAAATTAATTAATGAATACTAAATGTAAAGCATACAAAAAATTGATCTAAGCTTGTGGTTAACCTAACTTTATCTGAACATTGAATTAGAGTTTACAACAAAAATTTTTTAAAAATTATAAGTTTTATTAATTATTTTAATGTAAAACCATATTAAGAATAGTTAATAAATAGTAAAATAGCAAGAAGTGAGTTAAGTATTTTAGTGACACTATTCTCAGTGTAAAGGCTGTTAACCAAATGGATGTTAACACAAAGCAGAGTGAGAGAGAGCAACAGCACAGTTGAGACTCGATTCGACACAACAGTGAAGTGCTTGCAATGGATATAAGCAATAGAGAGACGAAACAGACTTAGAACGAGAGTAGAATAGAGTCTGAGTAGAGCTCCGTTTCAATAGAAACAAAACAATGAATGTCTTCGTGTAATGGTTTGATGTTGTGCTCAAATAGCTTACTAGTCTCTCAAGTCTCTCAATATAATTATGTTAAACAATGGATTTATTTATTATTGACAAAAACTCTACTTATTTGTAAGTATTTTTGATTTATTTCATTTTAAACGAGTATGCATTCAATGTATTAAAGCTTTCTGTTATGGGTTTGTTGAGAAGGCTATACCAGGGCTGAGGGCTGTAAAGATAGCAATAGAGCGGGCATTAGTCGTAGTTCACCATTATATAGCATTATATACATTATATAGCATTGTATGGTCTCTGCTATATGTGTTGTATCTGTTGTACACTCTGTTAAACTCATCTTAGAGTCTAATGCCTTCTCTACTGTCTATGCCTGGGTATGTCCTCTCCTCTAATTCTCTACCGTTCGGGTTGTCTCTAATCTAATAGACAGACATATAGTCTTATAACATAAATATATACCAATAGACAATAGATTAGAACTGGAGTATCGAATGCATATACAGTAGACTTGTATGCTATATAAAAAGATAGCATAATATGTAATACTCTGCATATACTAGTATTATAAGACTTAGTATTGTATATTCTTTGTTGAACTGGTCTCTACACAGGCTGAGGCGTATCCTTCGTCGAGCGTTGACAGAAGAGTCAGAACAGACTAAACTATGCCCCTCTCGCGCACGAGATCATTGATCGCTAACATCAATGGTGCACCGAATGACTCATTTTTACCACAAATTTCAGAGAAAACTGGTAACAACATTAACGGTCACATTCTTTTGCCACCAATTACTAAGACATTCACTTTCGCCGGATTTAAAGCTACGAATAGAGAACGAGAACTAGGCGTTGACTCACAATCACAGCATCAAAGTCAACACCAGAGTCAACACCACCACCAACACGAAGACCAGCAACATATGCACAGCAACGGAGAAGTGGTCACTTTGCCGCGTGCGTC
>JAUJYT010000155.1:0-26923 GCA_033996565.1 Nanhermannia nana
AATAAATTAATTAATAATAATAATGACAGTAATGATAAGACAATGCCTACAATAATGAGTAATTTTAATATCGATGACTTGACTGATAATGAGCGGAAGGCTATGCTCTTAAATATATTCAACGCAATTAAGACTAAAAGTGATTCAATTAACAAAATAAGTGATTCTTCGGAAGAAAACCGAATTAAAAGTGAACTAAAATCGAGTGAAACCTCGCAAACAAATACAAATGAAAAAGATTCAGATGTAAGCAGTTCTGCGTCTGAAAGTTCTCCAAAAGTGCACATCGTCTCGAGTATTGACGAACTTTCTTCTGCACCGCACGACCCAAACAATCCACCGATTTTTGTAGTTTTATTGCCGGAGAATCAGAATCAAAAATAGAGATACTGTACGTTCAAAATATAAAAGTTATAAAAGTTATATAAATATACTATTATTTTAGTCAACGTTTGCGTTAAGTGCCAGTCGATCCACATTTCATTCAACACATTGTGATCATTATATTATTATTATTATTAATTATTATTAATTGTTACTATTTTTACATGTTTTTTATAAAGTACTCAATAATTAAGTTATGTTTTAATTTTTTGTTATATAGTTTTAGACAAAATTTCTTCGATTTTTTAAATAGTTTGTAAGCTTAGTGTTAAATAAAATGTATAATTCAATCAATTATTTCTTTTAATTATTAATAGTTATGAAGACCTGACTCTCGCTTACAATGAGAGTCGCATTCAATTTGTATTATAATTAGTTTAAATAAATTAAAAACTTCTTCAGACGAATAAATATTAATTTTTAACTAATAGTAAAAGTTGTCAAAAACCAAGTATTATATGATTTAAAAAGCGCTCATTTTTTGAGAGCTTTGATATGAAAAGTGGGACTTTTTTCAGACGTTTTCAGATAAGCGTTATATTTATGAAAATGTATTGGTTTTCATAATAAAAACAAAACTATTAAAAACATTTTTATTAATATTAATATTAAATATTAATATACTGTAAAACAATATCATAAATATCTGATAAATATTAATCAAATTCTTGTGATTTACTTATAAAAAAAGTGCAAAAAGATGTCAACAAATAATTTATGTAATAATAGGGTTAATGAAGAACAAGAGCCGAACCGTTTGCGTTCAGCCGATGGTCAGTCGATCTCATCGTCTGATTCAAGCGGTTCTTCGTCAGAGAACTCATCGCGTGATTTCATACTTTATAGTCAAAGACAAGAGTGGAATGACATAAAGCCTTTACCACAAGAAGACGGTCCGCACCCTATCGTTGCCATCGCTTATAGCGATCGCTTTCGAGACACTTTCGACTATTTTCGTGCGGTTTTGGATAAAAATGAATTTTCTGAAAGAGCTCTTGAGCTCACCGCAGACTGCGTTTCACTGAATCCGTCCAATTACACCATTTGGTTCTTCAGAAGACTTATTATTCAGCACTTGAACAAAGATTTGTTGAAAGAATTGAAATATATTGAGTCAGTTATTATAGAGAACGAGAAGAACTATCAGGTATGGCATCACAGGAAGTGTATCATCGAATCCATCAAACAGTACATCCTTTCGAAGGACTCCAGAGCTGAAGGAGATGTCAGTCACTCGTTAAGTGAGTGGTTATGTTTGTTATGTTATGTGTTTTGAATATTTGTTTATCTTATTATTTATGAGATTACTCTTTAAAGGTATAGAAACAGAGTCAGAGCTGAGAGATGTGGCCGAAGGAGAGAAAACATTTGTGGCATTTATGCTCAGACAGGACTCCAAGAACTATCACGGGTGGCAACACAGACAGTGGCTCATCAAAGAGTTCAATGCTTGGGATTCTGAACTCAATTACACCGAAGAACTAATTGAAGACGACATCAGAAACAACTCCGCGTGGAATCATAGGTATAATGTCATCTCAAACACCACTGGATTTGTGCCTCAAGTTCTCGACTCAGAAATTGAGTTCACGTGTCATCGAATCAGATTAGCGCCAAATAATGAAAGTTCTTGGAATTATCTGAAAGGTATTCTATCATCAGTTGGACTCAATTCTAATAAATTAATCGATAAAATGTGTGAAGATTTGTATAACAATAGAGAAACACGTTCTTCACATTTAATTGCATTTATGATCGATTGTATTGAAGAAACTTTAAGCAGTCAAACAAAACCAGATAATAGTCAATTGGCAAAAGCTGTAAATCTGTGCGAAGAGTTAGCCAATCAAATCGATACCATTCGCAAAGAATACTGGAATTTCATCGCTAGAGAACTTCAAAATAATTATATGATTTGTGGATAAATTACTTTTGTTACAGGCATTACTCCTATGACTGTTTGTTTATTTAATTTCTCGACTTTTTAAAAATACTTCTATTTAATGCCAATTCAATTGATTGATGCTTTAATTTAAGTGTTCTCAACACTCTTTCTATGTTATTATTATTAAAAATGAAAATATCATTTCATTTAATTGTTTAACGAAACTCTTCTGAACACTCTTTTTAAAAGTCTTTAAAACACTCGAACGTCTCAATACCTCGTAAGTAATGATGGGTAAGTTCGGGCTCTAGAGGTCCTGTAGGAACTTCTGTATATAAACATTTTAATATATTTTAAAACTTGTAAACAATATTCTCAAATTATTGTATTTGCACTCTTTTATAGCAATATATATTAAAAATGTTGATTTAAACAGAGGGCAAGATTAGAACCTCGAACCCAACCTCAGGTTTTTCCATCCTGAAGGTCCAGGGAGGGCTCGGGAGGTCCAGGAACCTCAGGACTCCATATTTTCTGAGGTTCATTTTGCCCATCATTACTCGTGAGTCCTTTCGCACAAATTGTAAAAACTGTTTTTAAAACATATATTATTAAATAGTTTAAAGATAATAAAATTATTTTAATTGCAACACAAATTCGAGATTCTTATATAATATTATAATGAGTTCAAACACAATAAATGAGTTCTCGACAAGTTCTCGGACAGTCATCAAATAGGTTGTAAAGCATAGCATTCAAATAGAAGAGAAGTGACTGTGAAGTACTAAAACTTTATCCAAATAACGCGAATCTAATGCTTTACGACGTATTGATAGCTGTTCTCCAGTTGATGAGTACTGACAACATTTTAATGGAACCGCTGGAATACTAAGTACGCGATTGGCCAGAGATCGGAGTTTTGGAAGACGACTCGCATGTTCTCCGCACCAAAATTCTAAGGGTTGGGTTTGTCCAACGTCTAGGTTTAGGTATTTCTCTAATTCATCCTTTTGTTGTTCATTCACATCATCTAAATATTCATTGAAAGCTTGAGCGGCTTTGTCTTCACTAGTTTTCAATCGTTTTCTATGGACTTCACTTTCATTACTATTAATATCAGATGAAACAGATAGTGAGTCAGCCATTAGTGTTGGTTCAGAACTCGTATATTCTTGTGGTTCTTGTTTTACTGGTGAGAAATTATAAATTTGTTCTCTTATTATTTCATATGTTTTATCTCTTAGTTCTTTGCTTAACATTTTCAAGCGTTTGAATCGCGGATCAAAACAAACGGCCATCAAAAAGATGGGATGATTTAAATTGCTTCGCAGTATAGCATCCCTTAGTTTTTCTTTAATATTTACCAATAATTTAGAGTCATTTTCATTTACTTTACAATGATTTTCAAGTTTTACTCTCCAAAGAGTCACCAGATTTATTGTTGTAATTGATTTGTCATTTTCATTGTGAAAACTATTCAACGCTTCAGAGAATGGCTCAAAAAATGTTGTAATCTCTGCGAACGCGGAATTCCCGATAAACTTAAATTCTTGTTCTGCAGTCATTTCACTCAAATTCGTTGACTCATTTATAATCTTAAATATTTTTAAAATATGAGACCAGTTATTAAAGTTTGAAATTCCTTCAAAGTTTTCAATTAAATTAATAAAAGTCTTAATCTCATTAAACAATTGTGAAAATTCTGAAATATCAAACATTTGATTCAAAATGTTGTTTAACTGATGATTAACACAGAATAAAAAATTGTCATTTTCTTTGATCTCAAACTTCGCATAATTATTATCAAACAAATAAATAAAATCTAACTTTAATCCAATAATATCTTGTCTGATAAAATCCAATTCTTTGATAAGTTCATCACAAGTATCGAAAGCGCTTATATCTTTAGTAGTAATGATTTTGCAATTTTCGCTGTTGTGGTGAATGTGTCCGAAATGGGCCCAAATGGTCATTAACTGTCTTTTACTGATTTCCTGTTCCCATAAATCGATAATAAAAGTAACGAACGATTGTTTCTGAATTTGATGCTTGAAATCGATTCGCGAAGTTTCGAATGCATTACAGAGTAAAGTATTGACTTGTATTCGTTCGCAGGAAATCATCGGACCATTAGTTGCCCCGAAATTGATGAGCTGTTGCACTAATTTCATAAACGCTCCGTTTTCTAGCACTTCAAGTGGTATTAATTCATTGCAAAATAGTTTTAATACATTAATAATAATCATCTCTTCATTATAGACATTGTTGTCTTCGTTATAATCAGGCATTAAATTATTGGTTAAATGCGAGTCAAAGTTGTGCTGCGAAAGAGTGGCCCCAATCAGGTCTTGCGCTAAATTACGACTATTTTTGGTTAAATTGTTAACCATTTCTATGGCAGCAAATGAGTTGAACCCAAAGTTTGGCTTAAAGTCTGAATTTATTTTATGAGTTATAGAACTTGAGGACTGAGAAGAGGAAGAACTGCCAGAAGTAGCGGAAGCAGTGCTTCTGTTGACTGAACTGGAGCTTGATTTTGACGAACGATTAGTGCATGTGTTGAATGGAATTCCGGCAGCGATTGCGGCCGCGATCGCCTGCTTAGAGCACGGATGGCGGTGAAGACCACCCGTTCCTTCTCTGGCCTTATAAGAGACAGGTTTCATGCATCGGACGCAGACCGCATACGAGAGTGTGATGCCGTCCAAACAGACCAATCGGAAGAACTGCCAGATGTCGGCCCGCGCGTCCTTGAACTCTATCAAACGAATTCTATCCGACTTCTCCCGAATCAACTGCGCGATTATTGTCTTGTCGTCCACTATGTTCGCTAATTTACTAACTCTTGTGTCCATTTCAGGAGTTCTTTATATAGCAATGGTTATATTATAATCTATTTCCTAATAAGTCACGAACTTTACGACTAACTCACGAAAACTTTTTCTTTTAAAGAATGTTTAATATCAATGTTTTACGTTTTAAACAATTGATTGCAGTCAATATATCTCACACTGAGTCACACATCAGCCAAAATGGATGGAAAACACACCCGACAAGGGATGGACTTCTCACGAATGTGTGCCTTCACGTCACGCAAAGCAAACTTTTTTCCCTTTCAATCACACTATGATTATAAGCACAGAAAGCCTTCACTGAGAACACACAGCACTCAATACACGCATAGATTTTCTCATTACGCATGTCTCGCAACTCAACATCTCAAACATTATTATCATTTATAATAAATTCTAATTATTAGAAAAACTTTTGACATTATTTTATTTTATTTTTCTTATCCACAACTTTAACAGAAATATTTATCAATTTTTTAGCTAAATTTACATTTGCTTTTGATCTTCTGATTGTCAGACGCGAGCGTTTCCAATGCTATTTACTTGCATTCACATCAATGGCTATTTTTTTAACTGACTTATGCCTGACTTATGCCCGACTTATGCCTGACTTATGCCTGACTTATGCCCGACTTATGCCCGACTTATGCCCGACTTATGCCTGACTTATGTCTGACTTTTACGGTAGTTATAACTCGTGTTCTGTGAAATTCTTTGTTGTATTTGTTAAGGCTTTAGTTGAGTTGAAATTGTGTTCATTTGATTAAAGATGAGGTGTGAAGTCGTGTTAACTTTAATTTTTTTAATGTTTAAACGAAAATAAGTTTCAATTTTGTTGGTATTTCTCTTATAGAAAAAATAGAAACTTTGTAAACTATTGAAATCAAATAATTAAACATTTATTTTTACTTAAACAATAACATCAAACTTAGTTAACTTTTATATTAGATTTTGAACTTAAATTTGTTCAATTATTGTTCGTATTATATCTCAATTTTTACTTTTTGTTTCGAAAAGTTGTTGAGTTTGCGTTTAAATGTTAATCAGTGTATGTGTTAAGTACTGTATTATTTCTTTTTAATAGTTCTTTTCAATCATTTTGTTTGAGATGTTTATGAAACTCTCTAAAGAAAATGAGATAAACTCTGTTAGAACTTCACTATCATTTAGAATATTGCATAAGTTTATTAAATAAAACTTAATATATGAAACCTCTCGAACATCAAATCTTAAGGAAAAGACAGGAATTCTCTGCTAATGAGTTACTGTATTAAACATGTTATAAGAGTTTGTGGTAGGGGTAGGGGTAGGGGTAGGGCTACAGCTAAATTAACTGTGTGTTTCACAAAACAATTAGAGGGAGCGATGGGTCTAAAAAAGCATATTTTTGTGTTACATATTTTGTGAACAATAGCTTAACGTTTACAATATTTATATAAATGTTTTTATTTTGAATATACTTTTGTTGCTTTCAATTCATAACAATTTCAATATTTGATTCATTTTTGAAAACCATTATTTATTTATTTGAAACCAAAATTAACTTAAATTGGATTCAAATGGAAGTAAGTATTGAACACATTATGGCTTAAAATAAATATGAATTGAATGACTTATTTGTCTCTATAAATAATAAACTGATAGAAGACTCCAATATCTCGATTGCAAGAGATTTGTGCCCAAAACGGAAAGACAGCGGACTATCAGTTGTTGTCCGTGGAGGGGGTCGTTCACGCGCCCACTTTTATATACAGAGTACAAGTCGGGGGTATTTCTCATTATTACATATCTGTATTTGTTATTAATTAATTGTAAACCAATTGATGGCATTCCGCAGAATACAGCGCTTCGGCCACCGGTCAGAGCAAAAAGAAGGCCAAACACGCCGTCGCCAAAGCCATTATTGAAGTGCTTATAAACGAAAGTGATTTTCAAATAGAAAACGCAGACATTATATTAGAATCACTTCAACAAGAAATGAGGCATTCATTCAATTCATTCAATTGTTTTCTTTCATTAATTTTAAAACTTTTGTACATTTAGTGAAAGCAATGAAACAGAAAATGCTGAAGAAAAATGTGATGACGAAGACGACTGTGATTCGAATCCAGTGGGAAAACTACAAGAGATTTGTATGAAAAGGCATTGGCGTCCACCTCATTACGAGACCATCAGCGAAGACGGTCTTCCGCACGAACGGGTCTTCAAAATGAAGTGCATTATTGAGAACATGGACTTTAGTGAGACCGGTGTCGGAAAATCAAAACGTTTAGCGAAGAGAAAAGCGGCACATCTTATGATCAAAAGATTGAAAGACGAAAATTTGGCCGATTCTGACGAACTCACCGTTTGTTCTTTTATATATCTATACATTCCTTACATTCTATATATTATATATTCATTTACTTTATTATTATTTCTCAATTCACTGATAACCGAAAATCTTTTTTAAGGATAAATTCCAGGACAAGAAGACGAAGAACGTGGACACGGCTTTCATAGAAGAATGGATTGAATCAAAAGCATCGGGAAAAGTGATTCCCGCCAAACAAAAAATAGACAACTTTTACATTAATATTAATAACGAAAAGAGTAAAAAAATTGATAAATTAATAAACGATTCTTTGAACCTAAAGGTTGACAATGAAATGGGTTTGTATTACGATAAGGACTACCTCACAATCCTGAGAGAGTTGACTCAATTGATTGATTGTAGTTTCAAAGTGCTGACTGTCCCTCAATTAAGTTACTCCGGATCTTATCAATGTTTGGTTCATCTCATTCCTAACGAGATCTCATATTCAGATTTACCGGTTCTCACCTCATGGGGTACTGCAGACCAATTAGAAGACGCCAAACAAACTGCTGCCGGAACTGCCATCAAGTTATTCAGTCATTTGAAAATGAGGGCTAAAGTGTCTGCCAATAATATAAACGAACCCTAATATCCTTTTATACAAATGTTTTTTTACAATTAATCAAATAGAAAGTCATCCCTTGTATTATAATCGTGTGTTGTTCTAAGTCTTGAATTGTAAATAATTTTAGTGATTTTCTTAAATCATACAAATATTCTGCAGTTTTTCAATTGCTTTGTATTCATATAAATAAAAGAATTTCAAAATAAAGAAAATCGAAAATAATTTCAATAAGTGGTAAGAACTTTAAGAATTTATAATTTTTTATGATCTGTGTAGGCATGAACTGTCATGGCCTGGGCATGGCATTCATGATTGCCCTTAAATGACAGGCAAAAAGTTGACAATTGATATTATTTTTGTAAACTATTAGTCTGAATGAAATGTGGTTTTTTCTATAGCGTTCCAGTTATGCGATACACTTTTTAACGTTATATAATTAGAAGTAGTCATACAGTTAACAGAATTTCAAACATGAAACAAGTCTTATGGATCTTACGTATTTGCAAACTTTCTTATTTATTATAAACAAACAAAATATTTGATTAAAAAATTTGGGATCAAAAACGATTTACTTAAATAATTGTCAGAAAACAAATAACACATTAGTTAACTATAAGATAGCATCAGAAATCTTTCCGTTATTTAATAGCGTAATTGTTTAATAGCAAGAATTTGAGCAAAGAAATAACTTTTAACAAAATAATGATTCTTACAAAAGAAAGTGAGTGTGGAGTGAGTGTGGAGTGAGAGTCATTTCAATTTATGGATCACTTACTCTCTCAACACTCAAAACAGAATTAGCAAAAAGTTTTTATTAAAAATTGGAAACTTTAATGAATAAATTATTTGATAAGAAAATACATTATAATTAGTTTCAGTAGTTTTCAAGAATGCAAACGGGATTGTCGTAAACCATTTGCAGATCAACTTTATGGCCGACTAAATCCCTAATGTTATCGATACCATACTTAATCATTGTGGGTCTTTCCAGACCTAAACCCCAACCCAATGCATTCACATTAGGCGGTAAACCCATTGGTATCAACATTTCAGGTCTAAAAACACCAGAATTTCCGATTTCGACCCATTTGTTGAGTCCTTCGTGATAGCTGTAGACCTCCATACTTGGCTCTGTGTATGGATTATAAGTGGGTTTAAAGCGTAAACTTTTGATTCCAAGTTTACTGAAAAATTCTTTAATCATTCCCATTAAGTCGCCTAATGTTAAGCCAACGTCTGCGGCCACGCCTTCGATTTGATGGAATTCTGCCAAATGTGTGGCGTCTAAGGTCTCATTTCTAAAAACACGATCAATACTGAAAAGCTTAACGGGTCTGAAAGGCTTTCCTTTACACTCTTCTGCCAATGAGTACAACATTCTCGCACTGACCGCAGTGGTGTGTGTTCTCAAAACATTTTTCATCGTTTCTTCAATTTTCCAATCGTATTGATATCCTTGTGATCCGAAATCTCCAGTGCTGTGAACCTTTTTTACTCTTTCCATATATTCTTTTGGTATTTGACTACAGATTTGAGGATCAGATACAAAAAAGGTGTCCTGAAGATCACGCGCCGGATGTTTCTGAGGCACAAACAGTGCGTCGAAGTTCCAGAAAGAGCTCTCAACAAACCTATTGGTCGGCATTTCACTAAAACCCATCTCAAGGAATATTTGTCTGAATTGTTCCCTAACTTTGAGCAACGGATGCAAATGACCTCTTTCTGGAGGAATACCCATCGCCTCAAAGTTGTATTCCTTGAACTGTTTCTCTTTCCAACTGCTCTTTGCTATCATTTCTGCCGTGAGATCAGTCTCTTGTTTTTGAATATTGAGACTGAATTGTGAACCCTTTTCAATGTCAAAACTCTTTACAACCACTTCTTGTATGAGTTTTCGTTTCTTTAGTTCTTGTTTTTGCTGTTCATTAACCTATTGTTTCAAAGTTTAATAATTAAATGACATTCAAAGACAAATATTAATAACATATAAATCAATATAAACCTCATTAACGTTAAGTCGACTGATTTGAGTGAGCAATAGCTGGACTTCGTCTTCAATTTGATCCACTTTTTTGCGAACTATAGGTTTACCCGAACTCTTGTCGATTGCAATCCACTGTCGAGACATCGCTTTACTGAACCCAAGTTTAGCCACATTTGAGTCGGGAATCGATTTGATTAACAAACTCTGTTCAATGCCTTCGTCCGGAATTGCATTCCAGACAATGCACTCATGACTGCCATTCTTGAGAACCATTTCTCCCTCTTTTGTTAAATCAAGTCTTTTGCTTTCAATTTGTTCACATTTAATGATATCTCCCAAAGACTGTAAGCTCTTGACTGAGCCCACAATCTTCTGGTGATCTGTTGACAACTCATGCGAAACATCATATGAGTTCACTTTTGACCTCTCGTTCAACAGTTGAAGAATCTCTTGGTTTAAGTTTATGTCAGACATCACTTCATCACTCGATTTAATAAAATAATTGATAATTATTTATAAATAAAATAATAAAATATTGAACAATAAATGTATTGATGTGTTTATGTAGTGCTGATGTAGTGCTGATGCAAACAGTCATACACATGAACTCATGTGTATCTCATCTGCAATAATAATAATAAATTATACACAAAAATGTACTATAATTGAGACCCACTTCACATTTGTAGGACTATTTTTAACATTGTATTCAATGAGAGCTTTGTCATTATGAATCCTTACCCACCAGTCATAACAAATTTTATGAACAGCCCATTATTTGTTCATTATTTTCTATTTCACAACTCATGCGCAATATTTTGATTGATTTATTAAAGTTTAAAAAACTTTTAAAGTATTTAAAAATATTACAGTCTATTCGATAATTGGAAGTGAGACAGACCACAAATGTTGCAATTGTAGAACAGTTGCAATTATATCATATCTTTTAGTATTAGTTGGCACTCAAATTAATAAACTATGGCATCAAATTTGGGACTTTTTAATAGCTTGCAGTTATTGAATAGTTGCTAATATAGAATATATAGAATCCTATATATAAAAGAATATTCTTTAAAGTAGTGTTGATTCAGTTCTAAGAATGAGATTAAAAATTGGAACCAACACTACTTTAAAGGGACCGAAAGAGACAATAATTGATATTATGAATCATATTTGTTAAGCAGTGGCGTAGACGTAGACATATATTTTTAATAGATTTATACATAATTTTCTTTTAATTATAAATTTAAGTTTATTTAATGCTATTTTATTTGTTTTTAAATATTATTAAATATACTTATATTCAATATCTTTGTGTTACTTTATATCATATAATGTTATTTGGGTTAAAGTTTTAATTATAAAAAGTTATGTTTTCCACAGTTGCGGTTCCACTGCAGAGACCAAAGAGTTTATAACTGCAGATAACAACAGTTTATACTCAATGGTTCTTAACTTTTTTTTTGTATTAGATCTTTTCTGTAATATAATATCTTTTTGCTTATTAAATATTAATTTTGATAATAAATGTAAAAAAGTGCCCGAAAGTATTTTAATTGACTAGTAAAGTGTGTGACAATACTACCTGATTGAGTTTTTGAACCATTTATATTAGTAAAAATTAATAATTATGTATTTTATTTAATTGTAAATCTATTAACTAAATGTTACTTTGGAGAAAAATGATTTTCTAAATAAGTCAAATTCTATGTCTCATTTAAAATACGATCAAATAGTTTTAAAGATCTTTTGAAAAGCTACATTTTGGCACTAGTTTCAAACCATATGTACCAGTAATTGTTGCGCTACACTCAATTCAATTTCTGTAATTTTCAAGTTTAAAGGCCTATAACTACTAGACGGTTCATTTTTCAGACAAACAAAAATACACGTATCCAGTCATTTTTAAAGTAGATTTAATTGTATTGATTAGAATTTACCAATATAAGATAAGTTTTTTTAGGAATGTTTAGCTTGCTCAATCATAGTGTAATATATGTGAATTTAATTTTTATGGTCATAAGTTGCTTACCAACAATTCCTTCACTCAATTAGAATTTGATCAAAATTAATTAATTGTTACTAATATTGTCACAGACTGTACACGATTGTAAAGCTCTAAAAATATGAATAAACTTCATTACAGAGCAATTTTCATGTTTTCTGCTTTCAGATAATGACTTGAATTAAAATGTTTTTAATAATAAATTCAAATCTATCAATAATTAAATAATCAGTTCTAAAAACAAAATGTTATGAATTATATATCTAAACACATTTAATTCAAGTCATGATCTGAAAGCAGAAAACACTATGAAAATTACTCTGTAATGAAGTTTATTAATAATAAATTAAAATAAATAATCCAATAATTAGCTGACATTTAACTTAAAACTTTCACTTTATTATTAACAATGAGTAGACATTATTGAGTGAATCAATAAGAAGTGCATTAATATGTAATTCATTTGAGATAAACATGTTTTAAAACTAAAACTATATATTATTTACAAACAATTAATTATTTACATTATATAAGATATTAAATAATACAATATATTGCAAAATAAAATCAGTTACACAAAAGTGTTTCAGATTGATGTACAGTCAATTGAAAACCCATTGGATCAGCTTTTAAGCAATTTTCTTATACTAAACATCACTCAATTTTAATGAAATTTTATTGAATGGACGGAATGGACAACATTCTAAGTATTCTTTCTATTGTAAAACTTATTGATAGAAAAAAGAGATAAAAACTAATATATAGTAAACAAATATTTTTTATAAATATAATTTGTTAAATATATTAAAAACTATAATAGCTATTCAATACATGAGAATTTTGAAAATACTTTCTTTGTTATCAATTTTAATCAATCGGTTTAGGAATTGATAGGCTATATATATACCCAAATGAATCTCTGAAATTTTCAAGTTTAAGGTTCTATAACTACCTCTTAAAGGATCATTTTTGAGCCAACAAAAATACAAACGTCCAATTGTTTGAGTACTATCAACCCTATACAGATTCTACTGTCAACATATGTCACATTTCAATGACCTGTAGGAAGGGTCTGTGAAAAGGCCTGTGGAAAGGTCTGTGGAAAGGCCTGTGGCCAAAATGTCATATGCATTCATATAAAATATTAAAATTCATTGATATTTAGTGTAAGAAATTGCTTAAAACCTAATTAAAGTGTTTTGCAACTGACTGCACAATAAAAATGATTTTCAAAATATAAGACTAGAAAAATATAATCAATTTTCATCAGTTGATTCCTGTTCTTCTAGAGTATTGGCTCTATTAATACCTCGAATGTGAACGTATTGAATCGATTTCGGTCCAGAACCTAAAACTGTTGAGTCGTGAGAAAAGAGAGTCTCCACTTCTTCTAATGACAGGCCTTTAGTTTCAGGCAAACAGAAAGCGAATAAAAGCCAACCGATAAACGCGAGTCCGGCTATGAGTTAATGTTTATTAAGTAAAAGAATAAGCAATTGAATCATTAGATAAGTACAAGCAATTACCGTATAAGTAAAAGGTGCCGTATTTGGTCAGTGCTTGGGTCAGAGACAGGAATGTTAGCGACACGAGTAAGTTGAAGAACCAATTGGTTGACGTCGACGCTGAGTAACACACACTTTAACAATAAAAACAATTTTTTACTTTGTTTAACACATAAAAGAATGCTTAAAAAAAAGCTTATATTAATTTATAAACAAAAAGACTAACCTTCGGGCCCAAAGAGGGTAAATCTCAGAATTAATAGTCCACGGCATTGGACCCATTCCTTAAAGATTAAGATAATTATAAGATAAATAATTATTAATTTTTGAATTATAAACATTATAATTAACAGATGAATACCGGGAGCGAAAAAGAAGAGGTAAAGCATGAGCCCCGCGAGTGTCATCCATGAGTATCTTGAGGGACACCAATCAAGCCCCCAAACTATATCACCGACTGTTCCATTTTGACAGAGCGGTGAACCCACTAAACAATAATTAAGTTTGTATTACATTAAGCTTATCATAAGTTTGTATAAAGCTTTGAAAGTGATTACTTGAAGCTCTTTCGTGATTGTCGGGATCGGCCAAAAGACAAGTGCCGTTCACATCAATATTTGATGAAAGTGTAGACGTTTTATCAATAAAGCAAAAGCCACAGGACTTGCTCTGAATACAATCAAAACAAGTGTTCATTTTATAACAAGTGGTATCTTTAGTGGTCTCATAACGCCACTCAACGGGTGGGGACTCAATAGCTGTGAGTTGGAATCCGATCCCTAACACTATTAGACTCGCTATAACTCCCGCTAAACTTAAAAGCGTTAACAATCGTCTGCCAATTCTCTCGACGAGAACCAGTCCAACAAATGTGAAAACAAAGTTGACAGAAGCGGTCGCGGCGGACAACCAGACAGCAGTTGCATTATTGTGAACGCCAGACATCTGAATGATAGTTGCGCTGTAATACATAACAGTATTAATGCCTGCAATTTGTTGAACCATTTGTAGAGCACAGCCTATTAGCAGCGCTCGTCTTAAGCCAGTGTTTTGCATGATTTGTTCGAAAACAGATGTTCCGCCTCTCTCTGCCTGTTCTCTTTCCGATGCCAAACAGCTGTCTTTAATGGACTCGAATTCTTCATTAATGTCAAGCTCTGGTCCACGAAGTTTTTGTAGCGCTTCGAGAGCTTCTTGATATCGTCCGCGACGTATTAGCCATCGCGGAGACTCTGGCATAAAGACAAAGCACACCAATTGGATAACCGATGGAATGGCAGCCATTCCTAACATATATCTCCAACCCATAGAACTGTTAGCACTAAAAACGCCGGCAACGAGTGATGCGACGAACTGTCCGCCAGTTATGAAGCAGTTGTTGATAGTGACCAGTCGTCCCCTGATCTCAATGGGTGCCACTTCTGCGATATAGACAGGGATTGTCATCGAAGCCAAGCCTATAGCAGAGCCCACAATAAATCTGCCAAAAAGTAGCACTAATTTAGTCCAAGCGATAGACATAAGAATGGCTCCGGTCGTGAATATAAGACTCGCCAGAAGTATAACTAATTTTCTGCCGAATTTTTCGGTCAGATATCCGGCGATCATAGAGAAAATCCAAGCGGAAAGGATTGTCGCGGAAACTATGAACTCCTGCCACCAGTTGTCCAATTGGAAGTGGTCTCTTATGTACACCATTGCGCCCGAAACCACTCCCGTGTCGTAACCAAACAGAAAGCCTCCGATGGCCGACAGCATTGTCACTAAATATATGAACCAATTGGTGCCATTCTTTCTCTGCTTTCGATTTTGCTCTTCTAGTGGTTTGTCTAATACCAGACGTCTCTCATCTTCTGTATCACTCGAGTTAAGCATTATTTGTATATTTATATCAATTATAATATAAATGAGAATAAAATAATTGTAATATTTGATTATATTTTTAAAAATAATAATTATCACAATTTTGTTATAATTAAAATTAATTATATTTCAATTCAATTAATTCAAAGCAGTTATTAGTTGAGTGGTTCACCACTTTGTGTGCATTTATTTATTAATTAAATATTAATTAAATATTAATTAAATATTTATATAATGTTTACATTTGTGGGAGTTTTTGTCCAACATTTGAACACAAATTGAATTTTTGTCAAAACAAATAAACATATTATTTATGAATTACTTTAATATAAAAGTATTTGCTTTCAAACAAAACAAAAGTTTAAAAAACTTAGAAATTGTTATAAAAGTCTAAGTAATATACGATTTAATGACAAATCAATTATTTTTATGTACTTTAATATTATTTTTATTAAAGTAATAAAAAATGAATGACTACCAGAAACTCAATATTCACTACATTTGAGTCAATACATAATACGTGGATTTTGTACGGCTTCTGACATTTGCCACAAATGTAAATAAAGAGAGAGTCTGTGTATAGTCTGAAGCGTCTGAATCAGGTCTGAATAATATATTACTAATCAGCTGTATCTATATAATGAAGGAGTTGTACACATAGTACGTACTCAGTCATAGTGGGAGGAGTCAGTCAAATGAGTAAAATGTATTGTGCTTTACATTAGGTATGTGTACATCGAGGGGTCGGGTCTAGAAATGGCTAAAAACAGTAAGTACTATGTGTACTAAGACTAGTGTAAAGTCTAAAGACTAAAGTATTATGTGTACTATGTGTACGACGGGTACAAACTATCACTTCTTTATAAATAATTAATTATATAAAATTTCAAAATTACATAAATTTATGTTTAATATCAAACAGATGTCAAACAACTCAATGTTTTAAATCATTAGTTTGTTTCGCAAAAATAATTATAATTATTGAATCCATTTTATTATTAAGTGTTTTATAATTTGAGTAAAATGTAAGTAATTCTCAATTAATTGAAATAATTATCAAACAATTGTTTTAAGTCAATAAACTTTAATCTCAATTTCAAATACCTGTATAAGTGTTTAGTTTTTACAAATTTATTGTTTTAATTATTATTCATTTTATCAGTTATTTCATCGAAAGGTTTAGTTTGTAAATCATTTTTTTTTTTACTAAAAATGTTGTAAAACAAAGATTTGTATTAATTATCATTGAATGAGTGCTTAATTGAATGTATTTTATTCAAAAATACTTTTGAAACAAAACATTATATTTAATGGCATTTAAATAATTTGCAAACTTTTAGTATAATTGATAAAACATTTGATATTTAGAGAAGAAAAATAAATGTTTGGCTTAATTAAGTGCAGAGGTGTGAGTGTCGGGCAATTGCGACAAATGATCCCTAAACTGATAGAAAGGAAACAAATATATCGATATTCGTCTTCTGCTAAACTCTCAGACACATTTCGCGCGGCGCTGGAAAACATCAAGAAACTGAAAGAAGAGCCAGAAAATGACGTAAAACTCAAACTATACGCTTTGTATAAACAGTCGACCACTGGTCAGTGCAATGCATCCAAGCCTTCAGTTTTTAATATAGTAGAAAAGGCCAAATGGGAGGCTTGGACTGCATTGGGATCACTTCCGGCAAGTGATGCGATGCAACAGTACATCAATACTGCTAATCAATTGCTTAAAGAAAGTAATACAAGTGATGCCTCGGAACCTGATGTTTTGGTTGAAAATAAATCAGGGGTTTGTTGGATGCGATTCAATAGACCCAAAAAGTATAACGCAATCACATCTGAAATGTATGAAATTTTCATAAAAGCATTAGAAAGTGCTGCAAATGACGACTCAATCAAATTGGCTCTCATTACTGGTAATGGCAATTACTATTCGAGTGGCAATGATTTGAGTGAGTTTTGGATTCATTTATTTTTATTTCATTAAAAACTTATTATGTTGGGGATGAGGTGTAGTGTAAGGTTAGGTTGGGTTGAGCTCAGCTCAGTTAGAGCTTGTATTTTAGCCACAAATCAGAGACGCTTTTAATAATTAGAATATATTGAATACTTTTTATTTTATTTATTTAACACTTTTAAGTACTTATATCTCTTTATTCTTAACAATTTATTGTTAAAAACTATTTTTATTGCAAATAATTGCAAAAATAGGTAATTTTCAGAAGGCTTTCACTCTATATAAGGGAGACTTAAAGGCTGGATCAGAAGCTTCGGCTAAACTGCTACAGAAATTTGTGGCAGCGTTTATAGACTTTCCAAAGCCATTGATCGGCGCAGTGAACGGACCGGCAATTGGCATACCAGTCACTACACTGGGACTAATGGACTGCGTGATTGCAAGCGATTCGGCAACTTTTCAGACACCTTTTTCATCATTAGGACAATCACCAGAAGCGTGCGCTACCTATACGTTCCCCGCAATTATGGGCTATTCGAGAGCCAGTGAAATGCTTTATTTTAATTACAAAATGAGTGCAAAGGAAGCACTTGATTGCGGACTTGTGTCCAGAATCGTGCCGTCGGCTCAACTCGATTCACATATACAGGAATGGCTGTACGGAGAAAAGGGACTGGTCAACACGTGTTTCCCTAAATCAATGCAATTCTCAAAAGGTTTGGTTCGAAACGAAGAAATCAAAATGAAATTACATCAAGTCAACAAAGATGAATGCGATACTATCAAAGAAAGATGGATTTCAGACGAATGCACTCAAGCTCTTCAAAAGTTTTTTACTCGAAAATAATGCAATTGTTTACATTAAAAATTAACGTTTTTAAGTTTTTTATCAATTTATAAGCAATTTGTGAATTTATAACGCATAATGTTATTAAAATAATGATTTATTTTATAAAATTAACTCATAATTAGCTCTCTTTCTAAACAGTAACTTATGTCTACATAAAAATTTTCTCCATTTTAGGGTTGAACTGAATTAAGGCACGTTTGCGATACACATTACAAGCGTTTTAAGAATACGTACCATATAATGTGTTCACCAATTCAATTGGTTAAACTTCATGATTGTCCTCATATGTTGAATGCTTGCGTACAACTATTGAATGATGAATGGCCTCGAAGTGAAACCGCTAGACTTCATTCTCTTAAACAATCACGTGATTCATTACCGTTATCTTTAATACTTATAGACGGCAATAATGATCTTATAGGTCACGTCAAGTTGAAGCGAGAATTAGCCCATACAAAAACTGCTTTCATAGAGTCGTTGATTGTAGAGAAATGTATGCGCGGAAAGGGATTTGGAAAATATATTATGAATCAAACTGAACTCATTGCTAAACAATTAGGATTAGAAAAACTGGTCTTAACCACAACTAATAAAATAAGTTTCTATAAAAGTTTAGGATTTTCAGTAAGTCTAACACATCAACAAAACATTGAATCTAAACGTTCAGATTTAACTGTTGGCGAAGTTGACTATATTTCTAATGAAAAAAGTCCAACCCTTTGGAGTCCTAATACACACACACCAGTAGCACCACCTCCACCACTACCACCACCACCTTTACATTTAAACTTATATCAAAATGATGACAAAAAGACCTTAATGTTTAAGTTTATTTAATAAATAGACAAAAATAGAAATTAATTCAAATATGAAATAAGAATAAATTTGACAGAAATTGTTTTAATGGTTTACTAAAGTTATATTTAATGACATGTTTCGCAACAAATTCTTCAAATAATAAAATGAATATAATTCACAATTTTATCATATGATTATTTATAACAATACAATATTCTATTACTACTCACATTCAATTTTAAGAATTAGATGAAGACGATGAAGGAGGAGGTGTTTTGCAGCCACTGTTTGCAGTCGAACTTTTTGAGTCTCGTTTGAGAGAATCGAGATATTCTGCTTGTGATTGAGCCAAAACTCTCGCTAATATGTCGTCTTCGTTCCAATCCTTCAGTCCTATTGTAATAATAATAAGAATTGCCAAATAAAATAGCACTGATATATTAATTAATAATGAAGAGCATAGGCCAGCCTGGGCTCAGACTCTAAGGTCCTCAGGCCCAATGCGATCCTATGCTTATTTGGCTGAGAAGGGAGATTTCTCATGTGTTAGATTGATATGGATTTGAATGGCATATGACTTGGAAGCACAAGAAAAGCAAACGCCTCTCATCAATAACTATTTCATTTTTAATAATTTATCATTAACTGCAATATATTCAATAACTCCTCAAGGGTCTGACCAATTATCTCAAGTTATACCTTGATGGATTCAGCTCATCATACCGAGTAAATTGATACCACACTTGACCAGACCCGACCCGAACCTGGCCATGTCTGACCAACTCCCGACGGGGATCATGTCAAGTGTGGTATCAATTTACTCGGTATGATGAGCTGAATCCAACAAGGTATAACTTGAGATTGTTGGTCAGACCCTTCAGGAGTTATTGAATATATTGCAGTTAATGATAAATTTAAAAAAATGAAATAGTTATTGATGAGAGGCGTTTGCTTTTCTTGTACTTCGAAGTGATATACCATTGAAATTGATATGAGTCTAATACATGAGAAATCTCCCTTCTCAGACTGTTGAGTCTCAAGAGCCTATATTATGCAAAACTTGGCAGAAAACTGGTATAAGCTTATAGCTATATATTGATACAGTTGTACTGTAGTTTTGGAAAATTACAGGCTAAGGCTCTATATTTTGAACCCAAGATCATGTTCTGAGGACTTTAAGTCGTGCTCTGGCTCTAAGGTTTTTGAGCCTATGCTCTTAATTAGCATATATAACATATTAGTATAACATATAATAAGTTGAATGAATAGACTGACCGAACACAGAAGGGGGCAACTGATGCATGAACGACGCCGTTTCGATCAAAGAGAAATCCGCTTTCACTGAATTTTTATCATTTGTACCACTACTGCAAGCCTTAGGACTCGATCGCGGACTCACACAATTGGGACTTTTATTTCCGTGAGAGCTCTTACTCGAGCCTTCATTAGCAGCTGCAGTAGACGTAGCGCTCGCGGACTTTTTGATTTTATGGGAACGCATTTCACTCTCTCTGAGCCATTCGACATACGATTCTCTGGCGATTTGTTCCTCAATGGCTTCATTAGTTGCCTCCCAGTCAGTGGCCCTCAACTTGTCTTCAAGCATAGCCTGTTCTAATTGCTGCTGTTCTGAGATATGAATTGCTTTTTCCATTAAAGTCTTTTCCGCGAGTCCAGGCTTGAGAGCGGGTAAACCCAAACCAACACCAATTGTGGCTTTATATGGATCTACTATTGAGTTGTAGTGAATGTTTCTGTGATAACTCAGTCGAATGGGTTCGTTATCAGTTTGATGGCATCCTTGAAATATATTAATAGGTTCACTGCTATAATGGAATACTTCAATCGGACGATTGAATATTTCGCTCATTGCCTGCATTTCAATATGATTTCCGTGGATGTGATCACATCTTTTTCGTTGTACGTATGCCTCAAAGTCTTCGGTCACATATTGAGAAAAATAATCTGCATTTTTGGCCTTAAACAAAGAAAAGAGTTTTAGTTTGAGAGCACGCGTACAATAGAGTGAACTCACCATATAATCCATGCATAGCTTTCGAACGGACGCGTGCATGTCTTGATCGCCGTATATTTGATCCGCTATTTAATCAAAACAATTAAACGCAATTAATAACTATTTTAATCCAATCAAAACCTGTGACTCACCGACAGCTCTGAAAAGACAGGCGCCGTCTTCGCCCATATTTTTAATAGTCAAACCTTTTTTTCTGAGCTTTTTATCGAAATGTTTCTCCTTTTCATCCCATTCCTCTTTAGACCACATTTCAGGGGGTTTTTCGTACTCATCACCGCTGTTATAACCGGACGGAGACTCACTTCTACTGCCCTTACTATTGATGGCCTCAACATCGCTATTGTCCGCACATTTGGCGCCATCGCTCTCATTGTCGACGTCGACCACAACCTCATTATTGACGACATTAGAAACAGATTTGTTTTTTCTAAGACTTCGAATGTTTTCCTGTCTATGCCTTCGCTTTGAATGCGTTGGACCGCAGTTGACGTCCATTTGATTGTCCGAATCGTTGGCACTTCTCTTGTCTTCACTTCTATTCCATCTGTTTGTAGGCGAATGACCTCTACTATGGCTGTGATGGCCATAAGCGCCATATCTCTCACTCCTTTCGTTCTCTACTTTGTCTTCATTCGTGTTTTTGCTATTATTTTGTTTCTTCTTCGGAAGTATTGTCATGTTTTGGATGTTTTGGGACTAAGTTTTGAGTTTTGATTAATATTTTATTTTTATATAAATATCACTCAAATATATTGATAATTAATATTTTTATATCAAACTATTATTTGTTTAATTATTTGCTTTTATTTGGTTTTAATTTAGAAACTAATTTACGCCAAATGTTTGTCATTAACTAAACATTAGCTTTCAATTAATTTATTATCACTTTATTTATTAAATATTAAAAGTTATGATCGAATAAAACGACTTAAAAAATTGTAAATAATTTAAGTGAATACTCAATGAAATATAAATTAAATGCTATTAATTATATTATTATTATTATTATTATTTTTGATACGACATTAAAGGTGAAAAAACAGGCAAAACGTAAATTTATTTTCTGTGGAAAGTCATGTCTTGTAAGCTTTCGGAGTATTTGTTCTCTGTTTTATACGAGACGTCATTTATGTGTGTTCTCGAAACAGCTGTTCATCGAATGAAAACTTGTGTTTGTGATGATGTCATCTGTGCTCACATTTTGTTTACATTTGCTTTAAATTAAATTTCTTTGAATTGATTTGAAAACACTTTTTTCTTATATTTAGTTATATTTTATTTCTTAATAAAAGTTTCAAATAATGAGTAAAAACAGAAAGTTTAATGAAAAAAGACATAAAAGACATAATTGTAATAAATTTGAAACTTTTGATGAAACGAATGAAAGCGAAATAGTTTTTAGTAATAAACAAATCGATGAAAAACATGAAAAAGAGTCACAAATTAGCGAACAATCAGAAGATGAAAGTGAAGAAGAAGCGGAAGAAAGAGGAAGTGAAGACAAGACTGCAATAGTGGTTTCGATGTGGGACTTAAAACAATGCAATCCAAAGCGATGTACGGGAAGAAAGTTATCACGTCTTGGAATGTGTGGTGTTTTGAGATTAGGCCAAAGGTTTAACGGAATTATTTTGAGTCCAATCGCAACCAAATGTGTTTCGCCTGAAGACAAGTCTATAGTTGAGAGGTCAGGGGTTGCAGTTGTCGACTGTTCGTGGAATAAATTGGATGAAACGCCGTTTCATAAGATGAAAGGAAACCACTTAAGACTTTTGCCTTTTCTGATGGCCGCCAATCCCGTCAATTACGGCCTTCCCTGCAAACTGTCATGCGTTGAAGCCATCGCTTCTACGCTTCAGATCACAGGGTTTCCAGATTTGGCTCAAATCTATTTAAGTAAATTCAAATGGGGTCTCACTTTCATTACTTTAAATGAAGACCTCTTAGATAAGTACTGTCTCTGCACTGATTCTGCAGATGTGGTCAAAACTCAGAATGAGTTCATTAATCAAATGGAAAAGTCCAATAATTTCAATCAAAATAGAAATACAGACTTTCCTCCCGAGGAAAGCTCTGATTCAGAATCTGATTAATTATCTCATAACTGTCTAAACAAAACCTATTTCTATGGTATTGTCTTTCATATGTATTTTTTAGAAAATAAAATTCTATTAATTCTCATATTATTTAAATTATAAACAATTATTTTAAAAAATGTTGTTTGCAAATAGACGTCATGACTCATGAAACACAATTAGTCTATAATTATACGAAAAAAAAACATTTTGAAAGCCCCTATTTTTGCCACTTTCAAGTTAAGCCCTATATTCCTTAATATCCCGTTTAAGTTACTATTTTATTGTATAAAAACTAGTTTTATCATAAATTTTGTGTGATTTTGTTTTTGAAAAGTTGCAAATTCTTTAGTCAAAAATTAAAACTTTAATAAATTCTTTAAGACAACAAACATCTTATTCAGCACTCGTTTCTATTTAAGTGGAAAATCTTGATTTTCTAACTTAAGGGTCTATTCTTAATAGTCTCTCTGCCTATTTATAAAACAAATTTTTGGAAACTATTATAGAAAAATAGAAAATCATTAAATTAATTTCTTTTCAAAATCCTTTCGCTTTATTAAACTCAATAAATTGTATTCAGAAAAATAGTATTGTAGTAAAAATTATACTTTAATTTCCGTTTGTGTCCCTTTATGGACAATTTTATCCTTATTTTGCTGCTGTTTTATTCCCTTCTCTGAAGGCTTTATTAATGAAAAACTTTTTATGTATTGTACAATATTGAAGTTCTTTAATAAAACCTTTTAGACTTCAAATTATTAATTATATGAAAACACTTTAATATTTACACTGAAACCTAAATGTGAAACTTTAATAATAATGTGAAACCGAATGAAATTAATTTTTTTTATAATTGCAATAGATTTTATTGATTTTTTAATCATACAATTTATACAGTCATTTGTTTTATTCTTTGCAATGATTGTAAATATTGAGCGCGATATGAAAGACCAGCAGCTATTAGTCTCCATTTAACGTGATTTATATCAAACATAACCACATCTTTGTGAACAAGACCTACATTAGTCGTAATATAACAATATATAATAAATTTACAAAAACAAACTTCTACTAAATTCAAACTGAAAACCGAAGTAAGGATAATATAATATAATAGTTTCTAAACTCTTCAAAATAAACAAAACTAAAAATTTAATATCAACTCAATTATAAGTTGCATAAATAGTTTGCATTCAATTTAAAGTTTGGGTTAAATGAAATAATTTGTGGCACAATTGAGGATAATCCCGACTTTTAGCGATGATTTAAGCGAGTGGTGTAAAAGTGATCAGTTCGTCGTAAACTAATCCTGTAAAAGGTTATAAAAGTTGTAAACAATTTTATTAAGTATAAGTTGACGGTTAAATTTTAGTTATATTTTACCGATACTATAGTGTGTATTATTACCGGCACTAAATTTAGCATTAATTCAAAAGTTCTAATTAAATATCAGTACTTTTAGTCACTTCATGTCATGAAGTGATTCCCGTAAAAATTGAGACATTAGATGTCAGAAACAATACCAAAACAATTAATCCTCAATTGTGGTTAAAGAAAGATAAATAAAAATTGAACTGAAATAAAGTTTAAGTATTAAAATGAAATTACTTTTCCACTCCATTAAAGCCAACTCTTTGT
The DNA here is from genome assembly GCA_033996565.1 of Nanhermannia nana. Taxonomy (NCBI): domain Eukaryota; kingdom Metazoa; phylum Arthropoda; class Arachnida; order Sarcoptiformes; family Nanhermanniidae; genus Nanhermannia; species Nanhermannia nana. Next base: position 24,759 of record JAUJYT010000155.1, read on the forward strand.
CTTCGAAAGACTCGTCATAACGATCTATTGTGAAGTCAAACAAAATAATTGTGAAAACTTTTCGCTAAATAATGAGTTAACTGACCAGCTGTTGGTTCGTCTGTTGGATCCGAATATTGTGCTAAATATGGATGCGCTAAAGCGACCTCAGCTGTTGGCCTGAAATCAATTACAATTTGAAGAGATAAGGATATAGAGGAATGGCTTCATTTATACCTTTTGTCAGCATCTAATTCAAGCATCTTTTCCAAAAGATCAATGGCTGAAAATTAGATTAAAATAAGTGAATAAGCTTTTAATAACTGAAATCAATGTTTTCACACCGTCAGGATTGGCTCCTTTGAAAACTTCTCGAAAATTTTTTTTCCTCATTATAGGCAATGTCCTGATATAACTGCGCGCCTCTTCACTCGATATTTTTTTCATGAACTCGTCATCAGGTGTTCCACACAAAGTCATGATACGAAGTAATTGATCGATATCTAGAAATTAATGAAACAAAGCTATGAATTGAAAGAGTTGTAAACAAAGAAAGAATTGGACTTTTTTATTACGATCAGTTCCAGGAAATAGAGTGCGCGAAGTAATCAATTCAGCCATAATACAGCCTACGGACCAAATGTCGACTATAAAGCGATTACAACAAAAAAAATATATTATTTATTAATTATAATATACTGAATTCAGTTGGACTAATAAAAAACTATTTTCTATTGTACTCTATATTCAAATAGTGATCATCTTATTCAATATTCAAACTAAGATAGATTCGGAATTAAAAGATCAAAAATTTCGATTAATAGAAATAGGATTACAATCGAGATAAAAAATTTTAAGCGTCGAAAAAGAAATTATTATTAATTTATTTAAATAATGAATGAAAAATAGGCTTTCTTTTAAAGACTTTTAAGAAATTTTAGAATTTAATAGAAAGTAAGTTTAGTTTCTTATCTGTAAAAATATAGTGAAGGCAGACCTGTTAGGTTATAATGCATCCAATTAAGCATAATTTCTGGTGCTCTGTACCAACGGGTGGCCACATATCCAGTCATTTCTGCCTCTGATTGTCGCGCAAGACCAAAGTCAAGTATTTTTAGTTCACAGTCTTCATTAACTGCAATATTACTCGGTTTCAAGTCCTGTAATCAAATCAATTCAAACAATAACATCAATTGAAGTGATGCCTATTAAAAATATTCAGATTTTAATTAAACCCTTTAATTACAAACTACGATTTTGAGTCATTTCTCAAAGCAATGGCAAATCATTGTTGCGTATAATGTTCAAGAGTTAGGACCTGTAAACCCTATTATTTTAAACTTAATTTTTGGTATTAAGCTTATTGCTAAAAATTCATTTCAATTTTTCATTAGAATTTACTAAAAGTGATTCTTATTTTACTAAAAATATTCATAATCTAAATGCATATACTTTATAGTGAATATACATTTAATATAAAGTATGTCTACAATTGGGCATAAAAATAGATATTTAACATAAAACCTATGAAACATCTCAAATACCTTAGTTGTAAACCTACTTCTCAACATCTTCTCAATAGAGGTGGTGTTTTCGTAAAACGTGATTCTCGAGTATCGATCGAAATTATTTTTTTGAGATCAAAACTCGAATATTTTTAACTTCAATTTATTCTAAAATGTAATTTATCGATAAAATAATGCATTTTTCTTACATGACATCGTCTTGAAGTGATACCTGCACAAGGTCTGGATCTTTGATAGGGTTCATTTCAGGATTTGTTCAAAATATGTGGGTGGAAGTCAAAACTCTGCGGGTTTCTGAGACAATTTTTCTTAAAACGAACCCTTCCCGCCTAAATATTTTTTGATTTTCAAAATTTTCTGGAGGGGAATCCCTTAGGCAACCCTATGCCTTGTGTAGGTATGCTTGAAGTGATCCCAAACTCAACAAACTATATGAAGCTCTTTGCGAATAAACTGCATATCTTTGGCCGACCCTAAACGTATAGCTTAGTGCTTAACAACTTTGAAGCGCTCTATAGTTGACTGATACTGGACTGATACTCATTGTCGTCAGTGATGTATCAAAAGTGTGTGAAATGAGAATCTATTCTAATACAAGTAATCCTTTAAAGCATTAAACAAACTCAAAAAACTTTTTATAAGAAAATATTTCTCTACAAA
>JAUJYT010000156.1:0-26839 GCA_033996565.1 Nanhermannia nana
ACGATAAATTGCATCCATTGCTATCTCATTCTTAAAAAGGGGTGAACGCGCGCCTGGATATAGAAACCCACTGATTGTAATAAATTAATAAATACTTGACAGGTCTAAACACTTAGACGTCACTTTCACTCACGACAAAAAAGAGGAATAAGGATATAATATGAGAATGTGTGCTGACAAGTCACAAGTCATATGAAACACAAGTGGGGTTAAAGTATTTAAGTAAGAAATATAGATTATTAAATATATTTAAACGCTTTTCACTGCTTTTCAACGCTTATTTGGATAAAAATGATTTATATTTATTTCTATTAGCGTTCTATTGATTATAATAAATTCCTTCAGTTTTTACACATATAATAATATTTATTGTGTAAGTTTTTTCGTTTAAAGGATACAATCATATCAATAATAAATTCTGACTTTTGAAAGCAGTTAAATACAATTTTTTAGACAATTGATTTATTGAACATTTTCACTCAAATAAATGGTTTGAATCAATGGTTTGAATGAAATGAAGAAACGAAAGAGTTATTGATTGAAAAACAAATAAATATATAGAATGTAAAATAGAAATAAAGGTTAATGCAAATTATGTTAATTTCGTAATCAGAACTAAAACATATCTTTAGCCAATTAGCGCCAGTGGAAGCGAATCAAATTTAATTATAATTTCCAACACATACGTTAGAGGAATAGATATAATATACGAGTGGGCAGTCGTCGGGTATTTTAGTCATTATTCATATTTTTCAATAATGCAAATACAAGAGGCAAATAGAAAACACACACATATGCCGCTAAATGTGAAGCGAAAGGCTTTGGCCTAAATTAACTCTTATTGCAATTTCTAAAAGTAAGGAAGCATATAGTGTGTGCCGGATAATTAGTTTTGTGCCAATATTGCTCTTCCTATTACTGTTACTGTTAATGCATATATTCTCAAATAAGAGCTGCAACGCAAACAAACTATACCAAAGTGAGGAGAGAAGAGCACTGCATAAGTTATCCCACAGTTTGCCTACAGTTTCATGACTTATAATAAAATTAACATTATTTCTCTTTCAATGGCTTAATAAAAAATTGTTTTCAACATTTTTTTATATGTTTTGTATACAAATTAAAATCAAATAAAATATTTGTGGTGAGTCATGTTTTTTGATCTTGAAATTAGACTAAAAAATACTAAAATAATATTTCAATAATTTATTAGCAAACAAATCAATGTTCACTTTTCTCTTCATCTGAAAACAGAAAACTTTGTTATTTGACAAACAGATAAAAGAGACTCAAGTTTGCGCATTAATCTACTGATTAAATAATGCAATTAATTTAGTAAAACTTTTAATGCACATGAACTTCACGGTTAGAGAAAAGATAATTTAAGGTGAAAATAAAATAAAAGTATGCTCTAAAGCAATGTCTCAATTAGAATCATGAATCACATGCAAATCTCGTGCTGATATGAGACGCTGCACACACAGACAGATAGACATACAAAATGATGCATTAGGAAAGGGCAACCATATAATATGGCACTGTATGGCATGGTATGGCATCGCAACTAATAGATTCAGTGGTTTATTCTAGTGAACTAATATTTTTGGTCAGCATGACTACAGTTTAATGGGAGGCAATGGAGGCAATAGACACAATGGGAAATACGTGATGTGAATGATCCCATACTATCTAATGTGAATTACCGGTAATATTTTTTCTTTTTCTCTTTTACACTATTCTTCTATCACTGTCGACCTCACATACAAATATCATGTGAACCATTGCTACCACTATCGCCAAATGGTAATACTGTTATCGATGACATTACTCGTAAAAATAAGCTCCAGTAATAAACTTCAACAAACCGTAAAGTAACTCATCAACAACTTATTTATTATTTTGCAGCTCTAACATAGTTGTGCTTTAGTAATAGATAGTCTTTCTTTGTATTAAAGGATCGTCTGAGGCAGGCCTGAAAGAGTGCGAGAGAGAGTGCGAGAGAGAGAGAAAGAGAGAGAGAAAGAGAGAGAGAAAGAGAGAGAGAGAGAGGGAGAGAGAGATGTTATTTATAAAATTATGAAATTAGTTGCATAAAGTGAGTTACACTGAGCAACACTCGCACCAACTTATTTAAGCTCAGCCAGAAAAACATAAATCAAGCATTTGGAGCATTGGAAAGTTGAAAAGTGTGTGCTTTTTAAATAGAAGACTGCATTCCCCGAACACTTCAAGTGCAATATGTAAATTACGCTTTGGTACGATTAATTACTTTGGAATTAGTAATTATGCACTGCATGTAAATAAAATGGTGAATCGAAACGTTGTTTGGGGACCACAACTCATTAAGGAAGTTTGGCTAACAATGTGCCATAGTTTGCACTTTATATGCGCTCAATATTTGTTTTTCAAAAATAATACACTTACAAAATTTGCCCAAAAAATAAAAATAGCGTTATTTCTAAAAATAAAAGCTGGGCTTTCGCTTAATTATGAAAGTCTCAAATATTTCTTCTTAAGTTGATTTTAGTCTCTCCTCCATTTCATTTTATTTAAAGTAACGGTTACTATCATTTGGCAAACAATCATTAATGGTATGAAAGAACAATCATAAAAAATTGATTTATACCAAAAACAAAGCCTACCATTAAGAAACACTAAAAGGTTTTGCGGATATATTACGGAAAACACACGATATTATGCAATAAGAAGAGAAACTCATAAACAAAAAACCGTGAAGATCATCATTGATGGTCTTCTTTGAAGAAATAGATAAGTTTCATATCGTATGAATAGAGTCTGTGAGTGATACTCAAAAATAGGAAAATAGTTTATTTTTTAGAGTTGTGTCATTGAAACGTAAACCATTAGTAAAGCACTCAAAGCTTTTCTATCAAGTCTGAAGTGGAAAGCATTTAAAAAATAAAATATTTCAAATATAACTTATACGCAATAGTATTGGAATAGAGACCGGCAATCATTGAGGTTCAAAATAAGACATTGCGTGAGAAATTGGGCTTTTAGGGAGAAAAAGACATTGGGTTTGCGGTTTTGTTATATAATAGAAAGATTATATACTGAATAAGTCAAGTATTATATACGTGTTCGATGTGTTAGTATGATATAGTGAACCATCAAACTGACATTTCCCTTCATTTGTCTCTTGACACCAGTATTGTCATAGTTGTCAGATTATTGTTGGATTTGACCAAAACATACACAACATTCACTCGTGTCTATTGCATCCAAAGATCATCATCTCCTAAGTTATCTTACGTGCAATGTTTCAAATAATATCACTTCAAAAAACTATATTATAAGAAGGATTAGTTGCGGCCAATGTATATCGGATTTTGAAGTATAACCATTTGTAAGAGATTATTGATAACTAACTTCCAAACAAAAACTAAGTTTCTCACGAGTTTTTGGTTTAGTCAACTATTTCTCACTAAATTCAGTATTTTATTATATCAGGTATAATAAGGTAGAAATACTTTGACAATTTGGTCGAAATGAATGCTAAACTTTTAAGCATTTAATGATTTTATTTGATTGAATTCATGCGTAATAATTCTTATTTAAATTCATGAAAATTCACAATAATCTAACACTTGAATAATTTTAGTTCTAAATAGATTATTATGACGTTTAATGATTTTGAAAAATATGTTTCAATAAAAAATATCATAAAAATGAATTACTGTTCAAAAATTAGAGCTACTTTACTGTTATTTGTTATAAATAATCAATAGTTTTGTTTAGGAATATGTTTCCTTATTTGGGATGAGAATAACATAACATAACATAACATAACATAATAATGACATTAAATGTTTCAATTCAGTGGTAACTAAAGCACAATAGCGTAATATTAAGAGTCGCCTTCATTTAATGACTGCCTGGTGGGCAACCAAATTACTGGTCTCTTTTCTCATATATATTAACGTTTTATTAGAGCCGAATCGGAAATCAATCAATTATTGCAATAGAAATGGCAAAACAGGGACAGAAGGGGAGAATTATTATTATAATAATAATTTAAGCAAAAAGACAACCTCTGAGACAACCTCTGAGACTGAATGAGAATACTAAAGATGCATCGCATAAAAATCCATTGGCAATGAATACCAATGATATAATATATAAATGTCGTACACATGATTTGCTTTAATATATCCTTAAGTCTGAGTTACAATAGAATCCCTTTTAGTAACAGGATCTAAGTCTACAATAGCTTCTAAATTCATTGCAATAACAACATGAGAACCAACAACAACTATAGCCAGAGCTCGTGCTAATGCACATTAATAATGTATGAGATTGAGAGAAACCCTGAGTTAGAGCGATGCACAAAAAATTTTTGGTGCGGATAAGGGATGAGCACCACAACAACTAAAAGGGGAAAAGAGATTCCCATTTATGAGTTTCTTATTCCATTTCCAGCTTTTGACTCTGGGATTCATTCATTTTTTCCCATTTTCTATCTGTAGTTCTATTTCTATTTTTGCTCCTCTTATGTACAAAAAGTTGGAGACTTTTCTATCTTACAGTTGAGTTTAAGGCACAAAATGTTATCTATAAATAGATATATGGCTAAGAGAGAGAGAAAAGAGAGGAGAGAGAGAGAGAGAGAGAGAGAGAGAGAGAGAGAGAGAGAGAGACGGTTACAATGAATGTGATTCGTTTGATCAAATATGACACGAGTGAGAAGGAAGAGATCCAATAAAGTTGAAATGAAATTTATTGATGAGTTTCGAGAATTGGCTTCAACAGAACAAATCCACCTGAATATGTTTCAATCTTCATAGTATTAAAGCATTAGGTTATACAGTGCTTATACATAATGGATAAGCAACAAAATGCAAATTGAATATACGTTTAGCAGTTGAGTCCCCCGTAATGAGACTTCACTGTATGAATAATAATCTGATAAATTCTAGTATTGAGAATTGGTATGAAATAGTGTTGCAATGGATCACATTTTTAATCAATCGCATAATGAATTCAGAAAATTATAAAATAAATATTTTCATTAAAAATAAGAGATGAATAACAAATTTTTTCCGAAGTGTGTCTGTTATAGTGTGAAAGATGTATATAAATCACTGATGAAGGACTTGTATCTCAAACCAAACTCATTGATGGCTGATGTGGCACAAGTTAAGTCTCTTAACAAAAATAAATAAACAACGCTTCAAAAGTTGGAGCTGAACAAAAAATATTACACTAAACGATACTTAAAGAAAAAGGTTCGACTCCTCTAAACGAAAATGTATTCCTAAATATAAACCACGACTAATAATAATAAAAATAAGAGCAATTGTTAGTTCTTCTGAGCAATAATAAGATTTGGCAACAAATATCACAATCGATAAACTTATTAGTTTTTGATTGAGGGGAAAACCAAACGATTAGTTTTGGCCTAATTTTGCCATATGTCGAGACATTCAGTGAGTTTATGTCAAATAAAGCGTATGAAGAATGAAAAGAGCGACTCAATGGTGAATACCATATACCATAATGTATTTTATTGTATTGCACGCAAATTTTATGCCAATCGCAGCGCTTATAAAAAACGCAACATTCAAGTGAAATTGAGATTCATTTGTCTTAGCGGTTATGACAACATGGCAACAAGGGGGCGGTCATGGGGGTCATTCCGGTCGCATCAAAATCATTTTGCGAGACATAGATATATAGATATATTATAGTATATAATAAACCAAAGAATAAAAGGAGACTAACGAGAGAGTGACTAAACTGTGCGAGAGAGTGATGAGAGAGAGAGAGAGAGATAGAGAGACTATACTGTAGTATGTTTTGTAAGCTGAGCCGCACAATAAAATTAATGAATAGAAATACCAGCGAAGAAATGGTTCCATAGTTTGATTCTAATACCATTTGAAAAGAAGTTATCACTCATAGTCAGAGATGAATATATTGAAGTAATCATGCAATACTTGCACTGCATATTCACGTCAATTTCATACGCTCTTTAATCATACCCGTAATCGCTTTTAAGTGAAAATTTTGGAATCAGAGCAACAGTAATAAGACATTTTGCGTATTGGATCATAATATAAAAGAAACGCATAAGAAAAGTGGTGCATCTTTTTGATTGCCTGAATGTGGGCTCAATTCGATGCTTTTTGTGAGCTTTTCTACAAATTGATAAAAACCAATGCATTGAGAAGGCATTGCTGTGTATGTGTGTGTCACAGACAGAGAGCGACAAACAGACAGAGGTAATGGTGCGAAGCAGAGGGCCGGAGAAAGAAGTGACTTGAAATGAGACTTTCTAGAGAGAGCCAAGTGCTCACAATAATGTTGTGCTGATGCCAACACCACTTTTCTCTCTATATATCTTATGGTGAATTGTATCACACAAACTGCCTTTTATTCCTCTCTTCCAACGACAAAATATATTTTGAATGAGCTGAGCAACGAATTTATTCTTATTTTATATACTAAAGGATGAACAGACGGAAGGAGAAAACATTTAAATCTTTTTTTGCAGACATAACAAAATTAATATATTTTTTAAAGACCAGCAGTTGCCATAATCAACAATAGGAAAGTAGGAACACAATAAATAAAAGTGTATGTCCATTATAACACACATACACACACACACACACACTCGCTATAAATTTTAATAAGTTAGAAGTCATTAATCGTGACTCAAATAAGCTCTTTTCAGATCTTAAAGATTTCTAAAATATCCTCGACTTGAAAAAAACGAATTGAAACATATTTGAAAATATTATACATTTGGTTTGAGTTTGGTTTTGAATATAAGTCCGGCATAAGTTATTTCAATGATTTATAATATAAAATGTATTTGATATAAATAAAAAAAATAAAAAAAATTATACAAACATATTGCACACACCGAACCACTTTATTATTGAAGAGAGTTTAAAGATAGAATTTTAAATAAGGGAAATGCAGAGCAATTTTATATGAAAATAGAAAAAAAACCGAAACCTGATACTCGAATATAAGCTTTTGGTTTATCTGATAAGCATCAATGCAAGTGCACAAAAAATATACTGTATATATGAAATTCAAAAGGCATCACTACTTTCTGAAAGCAGAGACTGCAAACCAAAACCTCATTTTCAAAGGTTAGAAAAGGGGGCGCAAGATATCAAAGGGGAAAACTGTTGGAGTAGCAGATTATACGCTGGTATTTGAAATTCATTCTCTACTACTATTACTGGTATATGGGATCCAATATTACAGCTCTCAGTATGAATTTCATCCCTATTGCTATCTATGCATTGAGGGATAAAACTAAGTAGAAATGAAATTGAGTGAGAGAACGAACCATAGAGAAGCGCAGCTGTCTTTCATGAGGTGAAGGACGAATCTTAATCTCATCTCCTCCAACACCATATGCGTGAATATCAAACTTCGATTCCAATCCGAATGTTATCCCTCTATTCCCACTATCAAGAGTATATACCATTTCTCTCTATCTAAAAACTATACTTATTTTACAACAAACAGTCAAACTGTGTAAACATCTAACAAATAGTATATTAAAAGTTTTTCATTTAATGATTTAGTGTGCATTTTAGAAGTTAGAATACGATCCCTTTTGCCTAATACTCGAATGAAAGTCATGTAATAAGCCATACCATACCATACCATACCATCCTATTCTATGGATCTCTCTTTCAATCTATGGTCTATCACAACTATCTGAGTACTTCTCTGCATCTCTGGCTCTCTAGAGTTCTCCTCATATTGAGTCACATTTATGTATGCGTATGCAGTACAGTACAGAACAGTACAGTACAGTACAGTATGTCTACTTGTATTACGTACTGTACAATTAATATTGATCGCTTAAAACGATGGAGAGACAGAGTTAGAGTAAGGCTATGTACCGCATGCACCATAATATTATTATTTCAGACACTATCCCTATATGAAACTTATGAATGCACTTTTGCAGCGTTGGAGAAAATTTTCTCAATTATTATAATATGCAAACGTTAGATGAAAAAAGTTCAAGAGAAAAGGCTGCTGAGGATTGAAGATATTTTTGCGAGAATTATGAATTTATTATTAGCTATACTGCAGAGGCAGACTTTTTTTTATAAGTGACGACTTACAGACAGGAGAGAGAAAGAAAGTGAGAGAGAGAAAGAGAGTAAGAGAAAGAGAGTGAGAGAGAGTGAGAGAGAGAGAAAGTGAGTGAGAGAGACAAGTAGTGAAAGACAGAGAAAGAGTAAGAGAATGAGTTTAAAAACATAAGTACTTAGCAGGTTGTAAAGCGTAATAAAAATATATGGAAGTATAATGCAAATTATATACCACAAGAATAGAGTCACTGATATATTATTAAGTTTATAGGTTTGGTCAAACGCTTATTTCTATTTCGTGTGTTGCGTGGAATAATAATTACAATGTTAAAGACAATACCAGTTATTAGAGTTTTGCAAAAGCAATGCAACGGCAATGCAATAGCAATTCAATGGCATCTCTAAAGCATTATTGAACTTAGAGATAGGCATTCATTTGAAAGTGGCATTCGTTTACTTCTCTCGCATTTTACTCTAATATAATAGTGTCTCTGGTGTTCTCTGTTCTCTGTCTATTGCGTGCGTCTATTGGTTTTATTGTTCACTAGTGTTGTCACTTCTCTTATGTTAGTCTGTCATTAGCGATGTGATGCGTTTCCCTTTTGCAAATACTAATAATAATAATGGCATCTTATGCATGAGCAGCTCATGTGACGAAAAGTGAAACGCTTTTACAATATGATAACATCTAATATGATACTATCCAAGAAAATTGTGTAAAAGAAGCCTTTGATATAAATTATCACACCGTTGACAAAGATATCATGAAATGCACAAAAGGCATCAATAATAATAGTAAGCATTAATATAATTCTTATTAAAATGGTAGGGAATGTAGGGTTGGAATACATAGAGCACTCATCCAAACCAAATGGATATATACTCTCTGCTAATCATATATATACTATTCATATCCCGTTTGGCCCATAATATACAGTAGTTTTATATAATATTTAGAATAAGATCAGCTAATTATACAATGAATGCTAATCTCAAACGTTTGATAAAATTAAATTGACATCAAAACAAAGTAATCACATCACACAAAAGTTCACTAATTTTATAAAATTTCGTATAATAATTGTTTAAAAGTATAAAATAGGCTCAATTCGCTATGTTATCAAAAATATAATTTTATTAAAGTTGGCGTATTCTACATAACGCATCGATTGATGCAATACTGTTTCTGTACACTATAATGAACAGGAAACCAATACTAAAGTACAGAACACCAGTATTATTGTAGCGCTTATTTTCTCTCTCTCTCTCTCTCTCTCTCTCCCCTCTCTGTCTCTGTCTGTCTGTCTGTGTCCCTCTTATGCATATCTACTTCACTAATTCCAAGTGAGTTCTCAGTTGGCAACAGTTCGCAAACCAAGTTTTTAGCTCTTTGAATAAATTAAATTATTTATTTTAAAGTTAAAGTATTTAAAAAATAATTGATAATAAAAAACACAAAAAGTATATAACAACTAAAAATAAAACAGTTGAATCATTTTTGATGCTATTTCTAATTAAACCCATAATTAAATAATTGACTGTCAAATGAATGATTACTCAATTAAATGATAATAATAACGATAATAAAAATTTAAATTAAAAAGTAAGACATTTGAATATAAAATTCATTTAAAAAATAATGATAAGATCTACTATTGGAGACATGAATGCATTGTGAAGTCAGGTTTTATGAACACTCATTGATATTTAAGGAGACTCGTGTGCACTGGATTTCATGAACAGTAGTCTTATGCGATATTATGGTTGGTTTACCTTTAAGTTTGGATTGGCATAAGACATAAGTATTTCAAATGTAGATTAAATATGACATCAATTGTGCTAATAATGCAGACTTTTGAAAGATAGAGCACAAAAATTTGTATGCGATTGAGTGGGAAAGTGATAGAACATATTGTTTGCAGAAAATACTAATTAACTTTATAAATATTATATTAGATTTAGAATTGTTTAAAACTTACAAAACTTCATTTATTCATGCATTCAGTGAAGTTATTTTTTGCATTTTTGTCTTTTTAATAATTACATTAAATTGCATTAAATTTTAATTAACTATCGTTTTCTTATTTTCTAAGCCTTTATTACACACTCAGGAAATACTTGTAACTTATATACAGTTAGTCCTCAAATAAAATGTGGAGAAATAATATAATTTATACCGAATGTACAGAATGTAAGGCTCGTAAGAGTTGAGATATTGGTTGAGATAATAGAGTGAGAGCACACAAACAATGGTCTCAAATGAATGAATGGCCAAATCTTAGAATTTCATTAGCAGATTCAGGTAAAGATTAACTATTGATGACTGCATCCAAATAAAGCGTAAGAAAAAGTTGTCGCTTAAAGGGATTCCAATCATTAAGAATAGAATGGAAAGAGAAAACAAAACACAGAGTACTCTAAGGTATTGGTTCTCTACTGCAGGCTCTGGTCATTAGCGAAAGAAAATAATTAGCAAGTACTGGAAGTACTGAAAATACTGCAAAACTAGCAGCAGTTGCAGGAGCACAGAAGTGTCATTAAGCTTTGCTATGCGTCCAATGTATGTCATGCATTGGATTGCATCCCATTTGACTGTACAGTACATACAGTATATACAGTAACTGTATGTGTGTGTAAGTTGTAAGTGATTGAATCAAGTTTGAATCAAGTAAGTAACTTTTGCAATTACTGTTTCACAGACTAAGGCTTAGCAGAGTTGGCTCAGTTGGTGGCTCATCACAATCCCTAACCGAACAATGGGATGGACTCAAAAATCTTTTTTAATGGGTTTAGGACCGAAACACACATACACTTTAAGACATCACCACAGTTGGAGAGTAAGCCTTAATATTTTTATATAACCGTAACGGAAAAGCATAACACTAGAAAATGATGATGACTTTCATGCATTGCATGTGGTTGTTGTGGAAATGCGGATAGAGTTGGATATCAATACCAAAAGCCTCATCGCCATCATATCAATAGGGGGTATACCAGTTATGCAATCGCATCGGATAATAAAACCGACAAAAAAATAAAGTATTATTGTCTTTATCACTCTCTCTAAAGAGTTTTTCTTATGTAATGATCATATGAAGCCATCAGAAATCAATAAAATAGATTAATGAAAAAGTAAAAGATAATAATATCATATAATGGACTAATCAGAGTTTGTCCACTTCTGCCAGACTTTATAAACTTCTACAAAAAAGTTACTCTATTTCCTAATTTTATCACAAATTACGAAAATTCATCACAGATTATAATTTTATGAAGTCTAACATCAAAAGTTTGTTAAACTAAAAGCAGAATCAATTAAAATAAATGGAAATACAGGCCTTCACTCCCTATTCAAGTCTAATGCCTGGCATTAAAAATTTTATGCATAATTGTTATTTTAAAAAATTTCATTATACCGATAACTAATCCATATTCAGAGCGTACAAAAGTATGTAATTAAGGCTCTATTCAGTTAAGTCTTTAGATTATAATAATCATGAGAGAGGGCTTTGAGCTTAAACATAAACATGAAATGAGACGAAATGAAGTCGAGATTAAAGGAAAGGCATCCATGAATGGGCATTGATGTGAGTGAGATATTATTGCGCGTCTTCCATAACTAGGAGATTAAGCGAACCCTTTTCTCCCTATTTGTGTTTGGTATCTAATAGAAGAGCAGATACAAGACAACATCCAAAACAGATACAACAAACACGCACTGGAATTTAGGTCTTTTGCAATTAGGCTCAATAGTAAAGTGTAGAGCATTAGCTCTCTATGGCAACAGACAGAAAGTTCTTCACCAATATTAGAAGTAGAGAAGCAACTGCTTTCTCACTAAATGCTGTAAATTAGGTTTGCAATGCATGTTCTGTTATGCAATACTATGTTATCATTATTACATTCTCGGCATTCACCTTATGTACCACTACTACAGCATAGGCAGAGTATTTTTTCTGCAAAAACTAAAAATGACAGTCAGTGGCGCTTTAATATAAAATTAGTTTAAATGATTTTTTGGTTTTTGCAAATTAACTAATCGCGTGATATCACTCTTTTCTTAGTTACCAAAACTTCATGTTTGGTCTCATTTTCTCCTGATTTGAGACTCAAATAAATTAATATAATATTAAATATTAAATAAGAATAATAGGATCCGCCACTGCTTTGAACGTCAATGTGTACGTGATTTATAATGATCTACAAATATGAGCTTCAAAAAAGTGATCGGCACTCACTCGTGAATACGACTTGGAATCATATTGAGAAATAGGAGGAATAATAGACATAACACCACTTTCGCTTACCTAAAATAAATACAATACAAAAAATGAATATTCATAATAAATACAAATAAGTTAAGACAAAAAATAGGACTATTTGTTTAAATAATTAGTGTCATAAAAATTTCATTTGTAAATAAAATTATTCATTTCAACAGTGGGTGGAGTAGAGCGCGAAATGTCATATACGAGAAATGGTATATTATATTCAACCATAAGGACAGCCATTTCCGCATCGCAAATAAGCAAATGCCAATTTTAGCATATCCTCGCCATAAATGCCCTCATCATAACATGGCTTTATACGGGATGTGAATCGGTAATTATGCACGTAATATAACTTCCACAAAAGAGAAAGAGACATAAAGAGCAAAAAATAAATTGAGAGAACTGCGTGAGGACATAACCCAACGCAGAAAAAGCGACACAACCACCACATTGAATATGGAAATCATCTCAATGAATAGAAAAGTGCATTGCAGTCAAACAAAACTAAGCAATAAGAGACACACATACAGTTATACTGTAATACTGTACACAAGTATATATATTTATATGTATATATGTATTATATTTGTATATATAGAGACACATGCATTGAATGTGCATTTTATTCAACATACTTATACCATAACATTACATACTATACACGCCTGAATAACATTAGCGTAAAGAGTAGAGAATAGGAATTGTAGCTCCATTATAAAGAGCAACATTTAGGTTGAAACTGCTATATTGGCTGTGCTCTATGCAAATATGTTAATGTAAACAGGGAGAAAGGCTTTTAGTTTAACGTATGAATGAGCATAACGCCAACTTGAACGAGACATCACATTCGTGATGCTGTCTTTTTGTGGCATGTCTACAATCATTTGGTTCAAATGTAACGCCGCTTTCTTTTATTTCCCAATACAATAGTTCTCTCTATGCTAATCAGGATTTGAAGATGTGTTAAATCTAATGTCTCAGTCAAAATAGGTTCCAACAACACCATGACAACCAACTTATTACTTTAATAACAACACGAAAAAATTTTTCAATAAAATTATTATAAAAGTAATCACTTATCTTATTGTGTTATAAATTATTGTATTCTACATAACACGACATTTTCAAACATTATACTATCAATTTGATAGCATTCTGAATAACTGTCGTATTTGAATAGCGAGTTTCGATTCAAGTTTGCAAATACTCACTAAAAGAATCTTCAATCGACTCACAGAACCCCTAATCGATTGCCACTAAATTATTTAAAATAAAAGTCTTTATAAAGTTCTTTATAAAAAGATGATTGTTATCATTGAGAAACATTTTGGATTATCTTAAACTCCTTCTAAGTGGGAATGAAGTGGAAAATAGTGAATAAACAAGATTAAGGCAGAGTTAAGACTACTTAACTTTAATAAAATTAAGTTAATAGACAATCATTTTTATTTGTTTGACTTTACGTTACTTTAAAGAAAAAACTAAAACCAAATTTATTTTATACTATTAATAGTCCATACATTAACACCTCTTTTATCAAACCCAAAACCTGACGATAAATTCCTGAATTGCATTCTATGTGTTTATAGCTCTGTTGTGAATGAATATGGAATGGATCGAGTTATTAGACTCTTTCAAAATGATATTATCTCTCATTCGCTCAGAGCCTCTCTTATTATTTCTATTTATTTCACTCTTGACTCCTCATATCATACCATAAGAGAGGCACAGCTGCTGACGAGTAATATACTGTACAAGAAGAATAAGAACAAGAAGACGACAAAATCACTGGTATTTTTGGTGATGTCAGTGAAACGGACCATTTTGAGACACACCCTTCTTGAAGTGAAAGCAACATCTAATTAATCAACTGAAATGATACAATTACTACAATTTTAACAATTGTCACTTCATTTGTACTCAACTAAAAACAAGTGAAAGATAGACAGACAAAACATCGCTGATATTTGTCGTCTTAATGCAAAACTCGTAATAAAACAATTACAATAAAAGTAAACCGTTAGGGTATTAACGACAATAGCAGCTATCATCTAAATGTATTGGCACTTAACAAGTTTTACTACTCTATTGATAGGATACTTAATTCCATGTGTTAATAGTTATCACAAAACTTGTCATTACTCACAATATTATCGATAATTAGTGATTATATTTGGATTATTGAGAATTAATTCAATTATATTATGAAATATCTTATCTTTTATTCTTTTAAAAATAGATTATCGAAAAGAATTGAGATACCGGTGCAGATCGTAGTAAAGCATAAAATAATGATCAGACATGGGTTGAAATTAACAAATTTAAATATTCTTAATGATGACATGGGTTTGCAAAAAATAAAAAAATAAATTCATAACTAAAAATTGCACACATAATGACATCTTACATATTTTTGTCGGAAGAAAGAGCTGATTATGTGCTTTCATGCATAAGAAAAAGTGAACTATAAAAGTATAGCAATTTAGTATTTGTTACAAGCAATGAAAAAAAATTCATACATTCATGCGTTTATGCTTTAATTCCCTTTATAAAGAAGTGTATAAGTTATTATAGCTCTACATTTCAGTATTCTTTTGTGCCCTAATACTAGTATATAAGGCGTCTCACTCTCTGTGTCTTCCCCTCACTAATGGCTTATTGATCACTCTATGCAGTTAAGATGCAAAAGAAGAGAAGAAAAAATTGAACAACACATCCATAAAATATATAATAATAACATGTTGATTAAATTTTTATAACCGATTATAACGTTGAAAATATATACTATATATTAAAGTAGAGTACAGTCCATATTCACTTAAAAAGTGCTTTACTAAATGAATTACATTTCTTTGAACTAAACTCTGAAAAATTTGTTTTTAATATTACATTTTTTGCCAACAAATACGAAAATGATTGCGTCTATATCTTAATAAATTCCAAAATTGATCCTATTTTCATCACAAACAAGGGGTAAATCATTTTTGTGCCCACTAAACAAGGGGTAAATCATTTTTATGCCCACTAAACGAGGGGTAAATCATTTTTGTGCTCACTTAAAAAAGGTAAATAATGATGAAAGGGTTTTAAAAGTGAGTGTTGTGAGTGATGTAAAAAAAATATAAACATCACAATTTGAATGACATTAAGTGAAACGAATCGCATTACTCTTTAAAAGTTAATTTGAAATGAGAGGAAAATTATCAGGTCTTTCATTATTTAAAGTAAATAGAGCTCAAAAGTTGGCAAAAAAAATTGTTGGGAAATAAGAAAAATTTGAGAATCTGTGACTGTCTGCACAATTTTGTCTCACACTTTAAAGGAGCGAATTTATTAATCAATCAATCAGCGCATGGAGAAGAGATCAACGGAGGGCTATGTAATAAATAAATGAACCACAAAGTGAAGCCCATAAAGAGTATACAGGAATAACATAGAGATAGAAAGAGAGACGAAGAGAAGCAATAGAAGAGAAAGTGATAACAAGCTGCACATTCCTCCCTCGCAGAAAGGAGACTAAGAAAAACAAGACCAATAGATTCTGGCCGTTCCTTTACATACGATGGTTGGATTGCATTCTGGCCATAAATCAAAATGAAAAGACAGCACATTTTTGCTAAAGCATGCAATGCAACACACGTCAGATAGAAGAGAACAACTGAACAAGAGGAACAACCATAAGAAGAACAAGTAGAAGAACCATAAGAAGAACAAGTAGAAGAGCTCGATTCAAGCGCCAATTTTGTAGCAAAACAACCATTCATTCGATTGAATGACTAAGTTTTAGCAAACCATCAAAAAAAGTTATTCCATTTCTATCTATATATCTATTTACGGATACTTAACATTCAAGTATTATATAATATATTTATAATACACGAGAAAAGGATTTGAGAAAATTTAAATTTTTAAATTCATAAATAAAAGCTTAAAAGATGAAATGTACACATTTTAGCAGAAGTGACCGTTTTTTGCGAAGCAAAAGCCGCATAAATGTGAAATCAGTTAAGCAAAGCATACATAACACACACACACATCTGGAATAGTACTACTATTATACTTGTGTAACATTAACCTAAAACCCACATATCCTTAACATCAACTTCAAAGATGGACGAGTATTGTGTCAATGGATGACAGGAGTATCTTCTCAAGAGGTTTGCTTGTGATAAATTGTGTAACACATTGATATAGTAATGCTATCATTTTTGTGAAAAAATTTCTCGC
This sequence comes from Nanhermannia nana, assembly GCA_033996565.1. Taxonomy (NCBI): domain Eukaryota; kingdom Metazoa; phylum Arthropoda; class Arachnida; order Sarcoptiformes; family Nanhermanniidae; genus Nanhermannia; species Nanhermannia nana. Next base: position 16,589 of record JAUJYT010000156.1, read on the forward strand.
GTAAAACTGTCAAAACTGTATTAACTTAATATAAATACAGCAAAGCGTTTAAGGGGAAAATTTAATCTGCAAAAACTGATAACATCTGTATTATCCATCATTTTTATAATTGTTTTTTGATTAAACAATTGAATAGTTAGTTAAGTTTTAAACTAAATCACTGGCATTAAGAGTGTCCGAAAGAGGTCGCTCTACAAAAGATTATAATACAGAACATATAACACAATATATAACAAACTTATGTATTTATCTCTCAATGAGATGATTTTGGTAATCATTTAAGTTATTATCCGAAAAGCTATAATAGAATGAACTGCTGTTCCTCCGAACGAATGGCAAACTACCAAATCTTTACTTCTGGCTCATTAAACCCTTCATCACCACGACTCTAAAGAAGACTGAATTTCAAGCAAGAGAGAGCACAGGCAGAGCAGAGACACCAGACACGAGCCAATGCCATCAGATGCACGACAATTCCATCCATCTCTTAGACTCCCTTTTCCTTTCTTTGCCACACATGCATTACCCCAAAAATGTGACATCAAGAAAGTGATCTCTTTCTTGGCAAAAGAAAGACACAGCACATGACATTCATATATCATTGCTAATGATACCTGTTGGTCGTCATTCACACTCATCCTAAACATCCATACAGTATTTCTAATAACTTCTATCTTTGCTTAAACTCAAACTTAAAACCAAAATAAGAAAATTTTAAGTTTTGTATAGTTTTGTTATCAATCAGTGGACTGACTTTGAGTTAGAATAGGATATAATGAAAATTGAGTGAAATGTTAGTTAGAAATGTGAGATATGTTAGAGTAGAGTTAAGGCTATACTCATAATATGACTTAACCCTAAGAGAAGATAGCAATTACCATTTGAAAGCACAGGCAATGGGGTCTGGAAGAAAGTATTGTCATGAAGCAGATAAAGACCTTATAGAGAGTGTGTTCAGATGACTTGAGGCAATCTTTCTCTGCAAATGCAATACTACTTTAGATTTAGAAGTAAAATCAAACCAATGCCAACAGAGATACCTATAACTTGATGGCTCGTAAGATAAATAACTAAAATTGCTAGAGATTCAGAATGCAATTGAGAATAGTGTATATCAAAACTCAATAGACTTTAAAACTTGCGCGTAGAAGAGTAGAAGAGCTTCTGGTTTGCAAACTATGAGATTGAGTTGACGGCGATAAGAAAAAAAAGTAATTTGAGTAAAAGTTAGTGACTCTTGAATTGGTTTTCATTCGTTTTCTAGCTTTCATTGGTTTTATAGTTAAACTTTAGTTTCTCTTTCGTTTCTGTGATTCTTATACTCTTTTCTAACTTACAATTCATTTGTTAAAGAGAGCATTTGCAAAGTCAAGCAGTGAAATGTTTGAATCAAATCCAATTGCATTCCAATATATAGTATCGATTACAAGTGCGTTCTTTTATTCATACAGGAAAGAGAAAAGGGAGGATAGACTCCGACAACATTTCCCTAAAGAGTCAAACGGACAAAAACGAGCAGAAGAATCAGCGAAAAGGCGAGAATATATCGAACGCAATGGTAAAACTGGCCAACGCTGGCATCGAATTACATTTTCAAATTTCAAATCGAAAGTCTTTTCTTTAATCAATTTATTTCAAACAAAATTAAAGTAAGAGAAGAGAAGAGCGCGAAATTGAATGAAAGTCGTGCACTGCACTAATGTTGTATTACATAAACAGAGCATCGAAAAGAGCATCGAAAAGAGCTGCTGTTGATATTGATTTAGTTTTAGGCTTCTTTCGCCTCTTTCGCTGATATTCAAAAACTACACAAAAGTGTTGCCATTGTTTCCAACTTTCATTTTATGCGTTAATTGTTAATTCTTGCAGCGCAAGCAAAACTTTTGCCACCGCATCAAACATTTGGGGAACGCATACTTGTGATCGATATAAAATTGATCTCATTCTCTGTTTCTCATACTTCACAGGCATAACATTTTACACAAACTAAAGCTATTGATATGAAGCTAAAAGTAATCGAAATTAACAAAGACAAACATTAAAGTGATAAAACTTTTTTGCAAACTCCTTATCAGTTAGATATACAGAGCTATATAAAAACAGATATTAATAATACACAATACACGCGAGTATTTTGTATGAGTAGAGATGCAAAACTATTCCATGAATTTGATTATGCTGTGAGAATACTATTCATGCAATGAGTTATGGAAAAGTTGAAGCTATTGTATTGAATGGTTTCCCCCTTCACAACATTTTGACTTAATGTCCAACTTGCGTGCCGACTGAGAATAGGATATAAATATATAAAAACTAGTTATTGGTGGGCGTCGATACCTTGTTTGGGCTCAAATACAGTGCAAGCATTAATATATGCAATCATTATTATACAAATATATAACTAATGCCATTCAAGTTCACACTTCACTATTTTGGCTCAAAATGCCCTTTAAAACAGTTGCAGTTAAGAGGAAGGGGTCTCTCAATGGAGGCTTCAATAACTTACAGCAAATCATTAAAGTATAATAATATTCGTATAAAAAGCACAGATATAATAGTAAAATATATACACTGTGTACTTCGGCACATAAGTATCACATCATTATATTAAACCTCCCCCTTATAATGTTAGCAGTGAGGTGTGTCATTCGCACGTACCATTTAATATCACATCTACGAGTCAATAATATGTATTTTTCCCTTTATGTATAGTATGCCATGTTATGAACATTATTTTGTAACTACTCTTAATTTATTATAATAGTTATAATAGTTTAGAATAATTCTGTTTAACTTAACTTCAATGCCTTTATGCTTATAAGTTATCGTAACTTATTTGTAAAATATATAATTTAAATAAAAATATATATTCGATTCAATACAAGTTATTCAGATAAATCATTTAAATGATTTTACTTTTAATTTGTATGATTTGTAGTTTTTTAAATCTCGTCAATTGTTATTTCACGCATCAATTTTTCAATATAATATTTTATTAGTTAATCAAATAATAACAATTGTCACAAAAAATATATAAATACTAAAAATATGAAAGAATATGAAAGAATATTCTAAATTAAATGATACACAAGTAATAACATAAATGTCACGTCGCGAACAAGAGATTGAATAAATGTATCAATTTATAAGTTTTTCTGCATAGAAAGTGCTTTAAGAAGAGGGAGAAGTGGACAACACTTTAAAGGCTCGAATTTGTATTACAAGAGAAGAGTGTAAAAGAAAATAAATCACGTATATGAAGTATATATATATATATGAAGTAGAAATGGTTTAGAAGTTGGACAGTGACAAAAGAGATGATCCATTTGAAAAGCAAGAGGAGGCATAAATTGTGTGACTATAGAGAAAAAATCGTATAAAATCCAAAATGAATAGCATTTCATATATAAGAATGCAGTGAGAAGTGAATGTATACAAACTGTAAACTTTTAACTAAAATGAAAGCATAGTGAGGCCGGAGCTCACAAATAATAGGCGCTCGAAAAAATCTCAAAACTGTCTGATAGATAACAGGATGACTTCCTATCGCTTAGTTGTGAAAATGCTATATTCTATATAATTGAAAACAATAACTAATGAGTTGAATTTTTTGAGATTGAGGCAAAAGCACAGCATAGACAAGTAGAAGAGTTCAATGGTATAACAGAGTAGAGAGTAATATAATAATAAAAAAAGCTATATATCTGTCGTTTATTTGCACATTTAGAATAACACATATCTATCTTAGTTATAGATTAGAAGCAATGCTTTATCTATGGAGCTCTTCATTGGCAATTCAACACATCACGTCTCCCATTTGAAAACTCGATCACTGCAGGGCAGCGCTAAACAGCACAACCTGAATACTAAGTAATAGGGCGAACCCTATTCTTCTAATTTTGATTCAGATCAAATCACCCGACATTAAAATATCATATATAGTGTATGTGTGTATATATACAGTGTTTGTGGAGTATATATAAGTTATATGTGCTGTAAGTACACCGAAAACGCACCCAAAAATCACTACCTTTGGATTAAATGCATAAGAAAAGGTGCATCACTTGCAGCCAAATCAACATGAAATATCAGCATTAGTTTCTAACTCATTTGCTAACGGCATTCAACGCCCAAAAAAAGATTTTCACTACTTTATGATAAAATAAGCATTCGTTTGAGAAAATTTGAGTTAAGTTCACATCAAAACTACTATTGCTTATAAGTTTTGATGGAATTTAATTTTAATTTTAAGAAAACTACAAAATGTAGAGAACAGTTAAATCCAATATAAGTCTAAAACGTAATTACAATTATCAGCATTAACTATAAATTCTAATAATTTTAATAATGTGTATAATTTGTTAAGAGATGATAGAGATATGAAATGACAATAATGATAAAGAATGAAATGTTCAAATTTTTGAGAACTCATAACAATTTCATGAATTTATTAAATAATATGTTTAGCGATTCGCAAAACTTTAGACTTTTAATTACAAAAATGCCAGTTCACTGAAAAGCTCACCAACAATATAGAAACAGCAGTGATCTAACATACAGATGCCATCATTATTATTATAAGTTAGAGTCACAGATACAGTGTTATAGCTCAGAAAATATAAAAAAGAAGAAGAAAAATATAATGTTGAAGTAGCAGATGTTATTCCCCTTCGCATGTTGGATGACATATCATCAAAATGGCACAACACAACCAGTTCTTCCAAAATAATATATATAATATTACACACATCCCAAGTGTAGCCTTTACTATGTTTTGTAGGACCGAATCAGAACATAACATTAGGATAAGGAAAAAGTAGGGATATTGCAAAATATTAGAGTTTAGTTTTAATAACAAAAGTTACGGAGAATGGCGTCAATATCAGCGCCAATGTAATGAATTTTTCACAACTATCACAGATTCTCTCTTTCTCTCTCTCTCTCTCTCTCTCTCTCTCTCTCTCTCTCTCTCTCTCGTACAGAGAGAGCGAATACTCGAGTGTTAGCTCACATTCCTATCAAATGCTGTCAAAGATACATATAGAATGATGTCACCCCTCAATGTTAGCCCTATAGAGTTTATATGAAAACAACAGAAAAGGTTATATATATACTAACATTATATAATTGAATTCGCTATGATTTTAGCGTTTCATAACAGTATCTTTTTTGAAAAATAGAGGGGTTTGTATTTGAATGTTTCCCTACCACCAGATGACTGGCCCCTACTGTGAGCAACACAATAGAGTGTGAGTTACATCTGAGGCAAACTGATGCAAATGTAAGCCACAATAAATTAGAAAAACTTAAAATCCAATCTCGAAGAAAATCTCTTATCAATACAATACTGCTATCGAATTGCATGAGTCAAAAATAAGGGTCAAAAAGCAACAGTCAGTTTAGTTTTAAGCGCTATTTTCCACTAAATTTTGTTTCAAAATATATAAATCTATACACAATGTGTAAATGTTATATTGAGTGTTATATTTGTCGCAATTTAAACTCGATTCCCACACCCCTTAAATTTAAACTTTAAACTCCTAAATATCTAGTTTTCTGTTTAAAATTTGATGCGCAGCTATTATAGCGGTGAACCATAGAATGAACCCATAGTAACCGAATCAAAAAATCCTTAACACAGTTATAGCTAACACTTACTCAGTCACAAACTCTCATTTTTTCGCTCCCCATTTCATTGGCACAAAATCTTTTTGAGCGGTCATTTTCACATAAAAACTCACTAGAATTCAGTCGAGCAGAAAATGCTATTTTCCCTATCTATCAGTCTCTCTCTCTTCGTCTGTCCGTCTCACAGACAAACAGACACACACACTCTGGTTGAGTCTGTCTGTTGTGCTCATCCAATCTTTTGCACCGTCACACTCACTGTGTGTATAACAAAAAATATTTCTAACGAGATCGTCATTTTTTCGATGGTAGCAAACGATAAATACTATTCTATTTTTTAATACTTATTGGTAGAGAACTCTTGAAAGCCATACTCAAGTATAGCCATAACGATTGCAATTACGAGAGCGAAATTGTGCACTAAAATTACTATAACTATAGGGGGATAGACAAGAGAAAAAAGAGAAGAGATATTCTTATGGTTATATATGACACATAATACATGATATGATAGCACACACACTCTCTTGAGGCAACTTTTTGTTAGGATAAACTCACAAATAGTGTAAAGCGATAGGCAATGCATTGGCCCTCATTGCAAGTATAAATGCATTTTCATAGTATTATGAAATGGTTCAGCTTTTGACAGATGGCTTTCTCAAGGGGACAATAAAAATAGTAAAGTGTTATATAAGAGATAAGATGAAACACTCACCCTTACGCTTCTAGGTCTAGGACCCACTTTTTTAGTTCATTTGTGAACTTCTATTCTATTCTATTCTATTCTATACTCTAATAAAATTACAGTATTATTGGTTTAATAATATTTCTCTCAAACTTATTATGAAACATAATGTCTAGTAATTCAAACCAATAGTAGGAGGTATTTGTCATATATTTTTTAAAATTTACGATTTATGGGTCAATAATAACTCCTATCCTTACAATAATTATTCTTTAGTTCAAAGTGAATGACATTAATAACGCACAGAAAATGATGTAAAAAATAGTGAAAATATTAGTGACAAATGTTGAGCTACAAAAGGTATATGTAATGTGTTGTTTCTTTATATATACAGTTACATTGCTTATTATTATGATGCAGAAAACTGCACCGATCGATATAAGATCACATTCAAGGGACCACCAGTAATGGCTCATAAATCTAAATCAAAATCATTGCAGTGTATGTGTGTGTGAGTGAGTGTGTACTCTCTATTTTGCAAAAGGAATGAAAGAAAGCCAATAAAATCTCTATCGAGTTGCTAAGAGTTGAGCATAAAAGTTAGTGCACAGTTGATGCCAATTGTATTTTATCTCCTCAGGTAAATAACGTATTCAATGATTTGCAATGATTGTGGCAATAAATGATAAATACATAAGCATAATAAGAAAGGCTAAGCTAATAATCCTTAAACATTAAACTACTATAAAAATTCTGCTATAAAGCTATGGCTCTGGCAATCGACCAAACGCAGGATTTTTAGTTTAAAAATAATTCTGATTTAAAAATAAAATGTCCTCAAGTGAGTCCTCAAGTGACTGACCTTATAAATTACATTAACTACGAGTTTAATTAAGTTATCATTTCAAAAATGGTGCTTTACTTGAGTCTAAAGTGGAATTATTTGTAGGACTAAAGTATGAAATTGATTTATGACTACATTTTTAATTACTCTTATATCAAAAAGTGATTCCCAAAATCGGAAAATACTGTGTAATACACTCTTTATGAATAAATCGCAAGCGAGAGCTTAACTAAAAACGATTTATAAGTTCAAAATCAATTGACGCGAGAATGAAACGCCTAATTTTTAACACCCTTTTTAGTAGTGCTGTCAAAATGCATGTTTTCTGCATAAAATTACTAAAACATAAATAAAACCTAAAGGCAGAAGAAAGCATGTAATGCTTATTTGTTATGCTTATATATAAAGGTTTTGTGAAAAAATTGGAGAAAAAGGGAAAGAGAAAAGTTGAGACACAGAGAGACTGTGTTGAGTTGATTTGGCGAAAGCAAATTCACTTTACTTCAAAAAGTGACACAAAATGTTCGAGTTTTGTATCAATGCATATAAAACTTATATGTTTTGGTGAATTCGCCTCAAACTGGAATGGCTTTTATGCTAAACTTTGATAAGACTAGTAGTAGTGCCACTAGTAGTGTACAACTTGTGCCACTACCACACTTGCAAATTAGTCAAAATACATTTTCAAGAAAAAGTGGATGCAATTGCAATTGCAAAGCATTTTCACATTTCATAGACTGCATTGTTTCGATGCTATGCTTATATAAGTAATGGCACTCAAAATTCAATCAGTAAAGTAAAGTGATGTCGAGATGCGATCTGCGAAGAGTAGCAAATACTAGCAGTGCAGTAGCGATGGCTGTATTAAATTGTATGAAAGTCTAAGTGCCGTTAAGTAATGCACCAATTTTTGAAATTGTAATATAAAATGAATGGCTTCCAAAAGCATTATTAGTATAGGTTTTTGGCTGCTTTCAATTTAATGCATTAACATATTAAAAAGGCTGCCTTTATAAGTATATGAGCACAGTATGCAAAACAATTTGGCACAAAGTTAAGCATCAAAACGCTCTGCAAAATAGAAAATCCACTTTTTTCATGCACGACACGAAAAACATTTTATTAATTCAATGAATAATAAAATTTAAAAGAAAACTTTACTAATATTAAGTGAACGCTTGCGATAAAAGATGAATTTTATAATATTTATAATTTTCAAAGCAATACTCCATCAGAAGTGAGTAAAAAGAAGGAAATTAGAAATTAAGAAAAAGCTAAATAAAAAGCTAAATAAAAAGCAAAATAAAAAGATAAATAAAAAGGAGAACAAATCCAAATGAAAAGAACAACATTTAAGCAAATACTACTGGTATATAAAACTACAGTAAATCAGTATACTGTAAATCATGAGAGAATGCTATTTACGGCACAATAAATGATGAGTGTAAAGAGCTATTGAAAAGATAGCGATAAGTTAGAAAATTACAGGCAATGTATTACATCGTGATTTTATATTCTCGTAAAATTTTTATGGATCCGTTAGCATTCATTGACCAAAACCAGAAAACAAGACAGCCTTATCAGGGATTCCATAAAAACAAAATTAAGTGTCTCTCTATTTAATAAATCGCAAATATATTCATTTATATTGCGAGTCATAAAATTGCACACTCTTTAAAAAGTAATAATATTTAAGTTATAAAAAAAACGTTAAGATATTTTTTGAGTTCATTTAATTATTAAAAAAAATCTCTGAGAACGTGAACTGTCAGCTAAATAGGTTTCACTTTTACCATTACGTGCAGTCTTTATGATAGCCTTAAAACGTGTATCAGTTACCGATTCCAGTATTTAATTGAAATATTCTTTGAAATTTTTATTTTCTTACCTAAATTGAAAAATAAGAAAAATCAAATATTATTAAATTTTCATAAATGCTAATAAAAAATGTATATTAGATTTTTATATTTTACAAAAAATATGTAATAATAATATCTTATATCTGGAGCACATCTTAAGCCACATTTATTATTATTATTTTGTGTTGAAAAAGATAGTATATCCTTAAGGAGAGTATAAAAATGATAAGAATAACTGTATATACAGTAGTGATAGTGTTATTATGATAGTATGTCCGTAACTAAGGGTGTAATACGTTTAGAGAGCACTGGTGGCAATGCAAGATTCAGTGAAAGTAAGGTATGATGTATTACATCTAAATGGTCAGTCCAGCACAACCACCCTTTGGCCATATAAACCAGGATTAAATCATCATCAATCAACTGGCACAACAACTCACATTTTAGGGGTTACATCAGCAACAACTAGAGCTTGGGTTAAATGCAATCCAATGCATAAGAGCAAAAAATCTATCAGAAACTAATACTCTAACAGCAGTGCTATATTTTGAATGTCTGATGCATGAGTACATCAAATGAATGCTTTGGACCACAAAAAACAGAGCATTAAAGTAAAAACAAATACAGAAGAAGTATAGAAGGGATAAAATAAAAGATATTATAGTCATATAAGCATCGCATATAAGCATTGCATATAAGTTAAGATCATCAACAAATGCATGGCATCGTGGGAGTCGTGGACTTTCATTATATAAAGAGCCTCTATGGATATCAGCATATTGTCTATTGGAAAGGGATGTTCATTGACCAGAGCATTACATTTTGGGTATGAATTAGCAAATTGTGAGAACAGAGAACACAACGGCAACCATAACCATATACAGTACATTATGCCAAAGTTGAACTACTATTCTATCCCATTATTAGTACTCATGGGAGATATAAATATGTAAGATTTCGGTCTCTGCTATGTCTGTTCAATGCCAGTCTCATTATAACAATGCAAAACTCGACTAATACTAGATTTATAAGTTATACGCATTTTTTGTGCGGATATTATTATTATTATTATACTGTAGTATAATATTTGACAATTGGATACATTGACAGTAGAGTTGTGTTATTATATGTTGGAATGTCATAAAAAAGTTAATATTCTCAAAGACAGACACAAATGAGTGCAAGCATTTCACAATTCGATGAAAGGCACCAAAATTAGTTATTTATTAATAGAA
>JAUJYT010000157.1:0-26806 GCA_033996565.1 Nanhermannia nana
AAGTCATTTACTTTTGACTTAATTTGTGCTGAAGACGGGTCAAGAAGTCTTACCCGAAACTGTCCACAATATCTACACATTTGTAGTAAATTTACGTTTGTGTTGAACAGTAAGAAAAGTTTTTATTTGTTAATTATTATGAATCCACACAACGAAAAGAAATTGAATGATTTTATAAGTTTAAAAAAACTACAAAATATAGAAAAACCGATTAATCACTAAAGATGTTCCATAAGTCCGTGCACTGTACGTATAGTGTGTTTGATATGTGATGGTTACAGAAGTGAAGTGGAAGCAAAAGCTATATCATTATTACCCAACTTATCAAACACGCTATTTCTGTACATATTTAAGGTAAAGCACAACTGCCATTATTAAAGACACTCTTTTGCGTGCAGGGACTTATGGGACACCTTACAAAGTATGCAATTACTTCTAGTCATTGAAATTTGTACAAATTATTTGCGATAAACTGCATAAATGAGGTCTCCGGCGCTAATTTGACCCTGATTTTCAGGACCTAAGTTGATACCAAATAATGGTGATTCTCCATAATGTCTCTTTAGTTCTTGAGGAGCTAAACGATATCTTGTTAAAAAAGTAAAAATGCTTAAGATTTAGATTTTGTTTATTGGTTCAACAGAGAAGTTTGTGCACAATTATTTATAACCAGAATCAGCCAGACTCTCAAGTTCCAGAGGGAGGGGAGGGTCAGCTTTCTAGAAATCTAATTCGTTTATCATTTTTAAAGTTCTTTTAAATAGATTTTGTTATACAGTTACTGTAGGGATTCTCCACTAGTTATTCTCATACAATTTAAATAATATAAAATTGTATGAATTGATCCATTTCATAAAACTATAATTAATACTATAGTATAATTACTAAGTCCTCAACTCAAACCATTGGATTTCCCGAATTAATCATCTTTAAAATATAGTTTTAAAATATAATTTCAAAATTCATTCATTTAAGTTCAAAAACTGCTATAAAATGGTAAACAAACATACACTACTGTATAATGAAAGTTCATTAGTTTCTCAATTTTTTATACTAATTGTTTTAAATTTTTTTCTCTGGACCCAAACTGGACCGCCTCTGGCTTACAATGACTTATAAAATATATGTTAAATTTGCTTATATTTCAAGTAAATGTCATACTTTCTCAACGCTTCGAGAGGTTCTTTACTGTCCTTAACTCCTGTGTCAGGATTTATTGTTGTAAGTACACATCTATCGCATGGTTTTAAATTAGTGAACTCAACATTTTGTATTTTAACGAATTCCCATTTGTCTTCTTCAAAAGGTTCACTTTCTGTTACTAATAGGTTGGGCCGAAAGTTTCTATAACTAACTTTACTATTTTCTGAAAGTCGATCATTCAAGTCATTAATTGAGTTGCTATTTATCAATAATAATCCGGTCGCGTCTTGATATATGATCTGTTTTCCAATTAATTTAATTAAATAAACACTTAATACATAACCGAATAATAAACAAAATATTCAATTAATTGACTTACGGGAAACTTATCTGATTTTATTACTTCATTGTTCACTTGAACACCACTGGGTCTCATTGAAAGTTTAGGTATGTGTTGAATTAATTTAGTTCCAGGTTTTTGCAAATATTCTGAAAACCATTCCTCTGCTTCTTTGCCGCAATCAAGGCCTTCAATTGGTTGACCCCAAACTCTACAGGAAATTCAATGAAGACTTTAAAAATTTTTTTATGTTTATGCGCAAACATCTAAATTCGTGTTAATTTTTGCTTTTAAACTTATAAACTATCTGACGCCTGTCTGACACAACTCTATATGAGTTTATTAAAGTTACTTTGTTTGTATGATATCTTCATTTGGAAGGCATTTCTCTTTAACTGTAAGTTTAAGTATTGGTTTGTCCGGTCCTTCAACCCAAAGCTCTTCTCCATGAAAACTAGTCCTCAATAAAGCTAAAGTGCCTTCGTTTCTCTGTGTTATAAACCGTCCGTCGCTGTCGACTAACATCCAGGATCTGATCAATTGTATTGAGAAGATATGGCATTTGTAATAAAGTTTTTAATTTTTAATTAATTACAAAAAGTCAAACCTATCTCTAAATGGTCCGAACTTAAGTCCAGATTTAGTAACAAAAGCTGTTTCAACCGGAATGCCTGGCAGTGACTTAATTGGATATATAATTATCTTTGAAATTTTAGAGACTTTGACATATTGTCGCTTTCGCTTCATATGATTCCTGTTTAGCAAATAAAAGAGTCCAACACTAGAAGCGCATAACAGCAAACTGACCACTATTTGCGTTGCGCTCAACTGAATAATAGATGACATTATCAAAAGTTCTAATTATTGTTGACCTGTTGTTCACTACTGATTCAGCAAAAGTTGTTCTGAGTTTTTACTGCGAAAAAAATACCAATAATTGTATTAAAATTTTTACATAAAAATGTTGAGACAGATACTAATATATGTCTTTACAGTATTATAGATTGAATGTATTTTCGTCAATAACTACTTACAAGGCTATGATATTGCGATGGATTGCGATAAGAGCTCACTTGCACTTGCATTCAATGTAAGCTCTGTCTGAGCTCTGTTAACACAAAAGCTGAAACATTGAAAACAGATGTAAAACGACTCAAAAATACTGTTTATCAGATTGACTGCTATTCACAGTTCATATTTTTGAAATACCGGTTCAATTAATAATTAACAAATAATTTGTAAATTATTAGTTTTTTACTTAATATTATTGATTAATATTTTTTTTAAATTAATCACATTTTATTGACATTAAAGTAAATTAATTGAAATTAATTTATATATTTGTGTAATAATAATAAATTTGATGACAATTTTGAAATGATGTCAACCACTGAAGAAGTATTCAATTTATTAATACTATACGGAAGTGAAACCGGAAATTGTGAAGACTTTGCAAAACGTATTGGAAGGCAAGCCATCAGACTATCAATTGGCGTAACCGTTAAAGCGTGTGATGATTACAAAGTGTCTCAACTTATTAATGAAAAATTGGTTTTATTTATCTGTTCGACAACAGGTGTTGGCGAAGAACCAAACAATATGAAAAAGTTTTGGAAATTTATTCGACGCAAAGATTTACCGAATGATTCGCTGACATCTGTGTGCATATCAGTGATAGGAATGGGTGACTCTTCTTATCAAAAATATAATTTTATTGCTAAAAAACTTTATAAAAGACTTCTAGAGTTGGGAGCAATCAGTTTCGCAGAACTTGTTTTAGGCGATGAACAGCACGACTGCGGACCAAACGCTATAATCGATCCCTGGCTTCAAAACTTTTGGGATAAAGTGATTCGAGATTTTCATATTTCTGGTGATGTCTCAGCTCTTGAAAACACGAATCAACTCTTGAGTCCAAGTTTTAGTGTAGAGTTTGTTAATGAAGATTATGATTATAAATGGTCTGCAAATAATTGCGAAAATTTAACAGAAAATGAGATGTCTTTCTATCACAAACATAATCCATATTTAGCTACAGTTTTATGTAATGAAAGAATGACTTCGAGTGAACACTTTCAAGACGTACGGCTTATTAAATTAGAAATAGAAGACGAATCGTCTTTAAAATATGGTTTGGGAGACATTTGTATGATTAGACCTCAGAATAGTGATGAAAATGTCGACACTTTCTTGTCTTTATTAAATTGGGATAAAAACCAAAAATTTATTGTAAGAAAAGGTGTTCACAATTGGTTGAGTGAGTCGTCATATTATAATAATCTTCCAAATCCTTGTTCAGTATTAACACTCGTTAAGAATTATTTAGACATTCAGTCAGTCCCTAAGCGTTCGTTTTTTGAATTATTGAGTTGTTTCAGTCAAAATGATTTAGAGAAACACAAACTGCAAGAGTTTGCGTCCACTGCTTCTCAGGAAGACTTATATGAGTATTGCAATCGTCCGAAACGCAACATATTAGAAGTGCTCTCAGATTTTCCCAACACTACCCCTCACATAAAATTAGAATATATTTTTGATTTGATCCCAGAAATAAACGCCAGACCTTTTTCGATCGCTTCCTCATTAAAGGCGAATCCCAATGAACTCCATTTATTGGTCGCAGTCGTGAATTACAGAACGCGATTGAAAAAGCCTAGACTTGGTCTCTGTTCCAATTGGTTGGCAAAGCAAATGCCTGACAGTAATACAAAAGTTGCAATATATATAAGAAAAGGTACATTCAAAGTACCTTCAAATTCAACGCCAATCATAATGATAGGTCCGGGAACTGGTGTCGCGCCGTTTCGAGGATTCATTCAAGAGCGCGCTCACAAAAATATTTCAAATAATTTCTTATTTTTTGGTTGTCGTTATCGAAACTCTGATTTCTATCTCGAAGACGAGTTCAAGCAAATGAAAAATTCGGCTCATTTGGAGTATTTCGTCGCCTTCTCTAGAGATTGTGATAATAAAAAAGTTTATGTTCAGCACATTTTATGGGATGAACGAAAACTTGTTTGGCCTCTCATTTCAAGAAGTAATGCATTTATTTATGTCGCCGGAAATGCTAAACAAATGCCTTCACAAGTGAGACAAACCATTGCCGATATATTTAAAGAAGAGACCGGTCATGAAAATGAGAAAATTGAACAAATTATTAATGATTTTGAGTTAAAGGGAAAACTACAGTTTGAGTGTTGGTCTTAAGTCTCTTTTCTATTACGTCTATTACAGTATACAGTATTTCTATATTTGCATGATTTGCATGTAATTTGATTATCAATTCTTTCTATAGTTTATTAATATTCTAAATAAAGTTTTCAATATTTATATTTACACCACTTTAGAAATACAGTATATTATAACTTATATTACATTAAATTAACACTAAATGATAATAATTAATTAAATTCTAATCCCATTTTGATTTCTTGTATTGTATGGTTTCTGTGTTGTCTTCATTAAGAGCCACATAAGTTTTGTCTGTGGAATCATATCGTACTTTAAAGTTCATGTAAGCAATATATCCAACACTCAGAGAAATGGCAACAATTCCAGCACTCATTACATACTTGTTCTGCAAATATATTTATATCTATTTATAATCAAAATTACTTAAATATTTTGCAAATTAACTTCATTTACAGGTTTGACAAATAGTTCAAAGTTTGTTAATCTAAACAAATGGCTCGCATTCATAGCTCTTATTCCTTGTCCTGGTTTTGGTTCTTCGCTCTTATTTGTCTTCATTTTTACATTAATTTCTTTAATCGTTTATATATTTGTCTCAATTGTATTGACCATCAATTCGTTTAATCATTAGTCCAAAAGTTACTCTAATTTACAAAAATTACAAATTAGTAAAAGAAATCAAATTATTGAGAAAAAAGTTTCAAATCTTTACAAAATAGCAAAATATTATTTATTTTTAAAACCCAAGGCTTTTGGGTTAGTATTTAAGCCTTGATTAGGGCTTACATTCAATTAAGATATGAATAATAATCACATTTTGTTCAATAAATAGATATTTTATTATTAATTATCTTATAAGTGAATAAAACTCACAATTTATTTATTAAATGAATGTTAGAGTGAGTCAGATATGGCTCTAAAGTGAATGCAAAATATTAATCAAATAGGAGTTAAAACACAATTTTTTATCAATTAATAAACTTTAAAGAAATGCAAATAAAGCCAAATGAGAGTCAAATGAGAATC
Organism: Nanhermannia nana; assembly: GCA_033996565.1. Classification (NCBI taxonomy): domain Eukaryota; kingdom Metazoa; phylum Arthropoda; class Arachnida; order Sarcoptiformes; family Nanhermanniidae; genus Nanhermannia; species Nanhermannia nana. Next base: position 5,702 of record JAUJYT010000157.1, read on the forward strand.
ACATAAACTTATATTTTTATGTAAACGGTGTAAACATAGTATTGGCTCCAAAAGCAATACATTGTATTATAAGTGAAGTCCGCTTTTTGGCAAACATTAGGCACAGGAATAGGGCTTCGATTCAGAGAAATACTGGTTTAGAGATGTTATGAATTGTTGACATCTTTGAGATTATTATTACATTTTATGTGGTCTTAAACTCTATTAATTAATAATTTAATTGTGTTAATCATATATCAGTTATGGTAAGCATTTATTTAACTCTAATTCATATGTGTTTAGCTATTAATTCAATACTTAATTAATTGTGTTTTTAATTATTAGATTAAAAAGTGTTAAAAAGTGTTCACTTTTAGCCATTTTTGCCGTTTGAGAGCCAATAGAGAGTCCGTTCCTCTCATTATTGCCTTCATTTGAATTACAATTAAATTTATTTATAAATAAGTGTAAGTAATCATTCTATTTATACTAAAATTGCTTTAATTATTAATTAATTATAATTAAGTGGTAATAAAATGTTATTTAATTTAAATTTTAGGCAAAATTTGTGTGACTTATGACTTAACGATTTGTTTGTTATTAGAATTGCGATAATTTTCTTATTTATCATATGTTTTAATATTAATATTTATATTGATATTAAGCCAACACTTAATGCCTTTTTGATTGTTTGCTTGCAATGGAAACCAATAAGTCTTCGATTCAAATAAATAGCAAAACAACTGATGAAAAAGTGCCGGAAATAGCAGTTGTTTGCGAAGGGAATGAAACCACCGGTGAATCAAATGTGACTTTTATGACAATGAGTGACACAAATGGCAAACAATTTACAGATAATACAAACCCTTCTAATGATGTAATGAATGGAAATGGACAACAATTTGATGAAAATGATAAACAAAATGATGGAAACATTGATGACAATAAAGAAACATTAGTTGAAGACAAAGACGTGAATAAGTTTAATGAAAAGATTGCCGAAGAGTTGACTAATGGATCGATTGTGACCCCAAAGATGACTCGCAATAAGCGAAATACCGGTCAACTGTTAATTAGCGACACATCCAATCAATCAAAACCTGAAGACAATCAAAAGGGACAAAACTCAGAGCTCAGACTCACGCGAAGCAGATATGGACGGCTCCAAAAGGCAAAGACACCCAATCCTGAAATGGTGACCGACTTTAATGTTAAGAGACGTTCGTCTTTGAAAAATAGTGACATTAATGAGAACACAACAGTTGAGACGGCCCTCAAAACTGATATGACATCAAATACTCAAACAAATAATGACAATGAGAGCCAACAAATGAACAATGAAAGTGAGTCCAAAACAAAAAGGTCGAGACGACGAGCGTCTGGTTCTCCCCGAGAAACGGGCAAAAGGAAAAAATCGAATAAATTGGAGACAGTTATCGATCAAATAAAAACCAAAACCAATGACACCGAATCTTCGACTCCACATAAACCTCAAAATCAATCATCAAAGAGAAGACAAACTTTTACCGGTAAAGACTCAGTGCCTCAGAAGAAAACCATCGAACTCACGGGTGACTCCTCTTCTGCTATTGTCGATAGAAATACATTGACTACAATCCCACCAAAAGAAGGAGATTATGAAGTGGGAGATCTGATATGGGCCAAAGTGCACGGCTATCCGTGGTGGCCATGCATGATATCCGTGGACCCCATTCTCGCCAAGTATTCTAAAATTTCAGGTATTATTAACTATCGGTTAATCTCTTATATATAGTAAATGTTTATTTAATTTTGATTTAATAAATTGGCGACAGGTGTGAGCTATAAGGCTGACCGAGTCTATCACGTCCAGTACTTCGGTCCACAGGCTTTTCGCGGGTGGACTAATGTGGGAATGATTATGCCTTTCGAAGGCAGAGCCAAATACTTGGAAAAGTTGGAGTCAACGAAAGCCAACTCCCCTCGAGGAATGTTAAACAAAATCGCTGCTAAGTATGCTATCAAACAGAGTCAGAAGAAACAGTGGGACCTATCAGTGGATGAGGCAGAACAAGCCGCCAAATTGGGTAAACAAGAAAGAGTCAAATCTCTCACTTTTGAATATCTATTGTCCTCTAAACTGAATCTGAGACGAAAGGTTGACATTTCTATTGAGGGAGAACTCGATGCTAAGCGTAAAAAGTTTAGCAGTTCTCCAGAGGATATCTATGACTTTGATGACGACGCCGACAATATTAATGTTTCGCAATCCACTCCTGGATTAATGTGGAGAAAGAGAGTACAAAAGGGAGACTTTCCTACTTATGTGAAACAACACTACGAAACTGTTCAAAAGGAAAATCCCGGCGCTAACAAAAAACAACTCAACGAAATGCTTCAGAGAAGATGGGATTTACTCGGAGAAGACTTAAGAGCTCTTTATATGGATAGGAAATCAAGCTTTAAGACAGAAAGCGATGATCTTCCCTCTCCGTCTACTCCTAAAACCCCATCGACTAAAAAAACTAAATCTGATTCATCGAAACGTAAAAGTAATCCGAATGTTACCAAAAAAGGAAATTCTAAACAAAAAGTATCAAACGATAGAGAATTGGAGGCAAATGATAATAATGGAAGTGATAGTGAAGGCAATCTAGTGATTGCTGAGTCTGAGTCACCCATTAAAAGAACTCCTATTAAAAAGAATGTGAAATCTTTAGCTAAAAAGGCATTAAATTCTTCGTCTGATATGAATTCGAGTTCCGCCAAAAAATTATCGAATTTTGATGAAAAAGAATTGGAATTAAATAAACCTCAAGTAAAGACTCCAAAGAAATCTATTGGAAAAACGACAAAATCTCGAAACTCTTCAGTCACTCCGAACACGAACGCGAACACTAAGAAAAGTGTTGAAAGCGGCAAATCTTCGATAGTGGAGAAACCTGTTGTTAAAAATACTGGGCAATCGCTTACTAATTATTGTATCGATTATTTGGATGAGTTTACGAGCAGTGAAGAAACCAGCTCTACATCAGAGCCAGATGTTATCGATGGCTCAAAGGCGGGATTCAATAAATTTTGTGTCCTTTGTTGTAATGATGAAGAGTCAGAAACATTGATGTTATGTCAGGGAAATTGTCTTCAAATGTTTCACAGAAAATGTATTAATTATGAGGGAAATGATAACCAATACAAATGCATTGAATGTGAATCAGGTATTATTTGTTATACAAAAATAATAATAATCACTAAAATAATGATTAATTTGAAATTTATGATAAAGGAAAACACAACTGTTTTATTTGTAAGAAGTCTGAAATAAATGACAGCAAAGAGACCCAGAAATGCAATGACAGCAAATGCGGAAAATTTTATCACATTAGTTGTCTCGAGAAGTATCCGATTAAGTTCAATGATTCAAAGGACAGCTTTGTCTGTCCGCTTCATTTTTGCCTTAATTGTCATATTGAAAGTCAAAACGATAAAGATTTTCGTCCGAGTCGTAGGCGTTTAGTTAAGTGCATCTTATGTCCGACAGCTTATCATTTAGGAGATTACTGTATCGCTGCCGGCACTGTCACTGTCTCACAAAATAACGTCATTTGTCCGGATCATTACGAATGTGCAAAGAATAAGAAGAAAAATGACAAAAAATTGAATGTAAACTATTGTTTTTCGTGTCTCACCGGTATGTTTCTCATTATTTGAATTAATTATTTTTGTGATAACTTTTAGTAATTATTTTTCATGTCATCCAAAAGGCGGTCAATTAATTTGCTGCGAGTCATGTCCGGCTGCCTTTCATAGCAGTTGTTTGGATTATGTGTTAGACCCCGACTCGAACTTCTATTGCGGTGATTGTACCGCAAGAAAGCAATTACATTACGGAGATATTGTTTGGGTTAAACTGGGTTTCTATCGTTGGTGGCCCGGAATGGTAACGCACCCGAAGAAAGTTCCCGACAATGTTATGAATCTATCGCACGGTGTCGGAGAGTTTCCGGTCTATTTCTTTGGATCGCATGACTATTATTGGGTACACAGAGGAAGGGTTTTCTTGTTTATGGAGGGGGACAACAAAGTGGTCACCGCTAACAGTGGCTCAAAAAAGAGTAACAAATCTCTTTTGAAAACATTCAAATTAGGTATTAATTACTGATTAATCTTTTGTAATGATATTTATTAGACTTTTAATTAAATATAAAAATAAAACTATTTTGAAAATAATATTTAGCAATGGAAGAGGCGGCCGAAGAATTTCAGTCCTGGCAACTGTCAAAAACAGCTCTTAGAAAAGGAATGGTTACGAGTAAACCACCGCCTTATACACACATTAGAGTAAGTTTTTGTTTTTAGAATTTATTGTTTTCTGAATAATAAAATTGATTTTTGAACATTTATTGAATTGAAGTCCAACAAACCGGTCAGCCTTAAGGTTCAAATGGCATCGACTGATGAATCGCAGATGAGTTTATGTGAATGCAAAGTAGAGAAGGAATTCTCGTGTAATGACGAGAATTGCATTAACAGAGCTCTTATGGTTGAATGCGATCCCAAGCTCTGTCCCGCTCATGACAAGTGCAAGAATCAAAGGTTCAAAAAACGTGAATACGTTTTGACTAAACCTTTCAAAACAGAGTCCGCCGGATGGGGTCTCAGGTCCTTAGAGAGTATTAAAAAAGGACAGTTTGTCATCGAATATGTCGGAGAACTTATTGACGAAGAAGAGTGCGAGCGAAGGCTCAAAATGATGGCCGACAACAATCAGTCGAATTTCTATTTCCTGACTATAGATAAAGACAAGATCATTGACGCCGGACCTAAAGGCAATTTGGCGCGATTTATGAACCACTCCTGTCAGCCCAATTGCGAGACACAAAAATGGATGGTCAACGGCGCCACTCGGGTCGGACTCTTCGCTGTTTGCGATATACCGGCGGGAACTGAATTGACTTTTAATTATAATCTGGACTGTCGTGGAAATGAGAAAACCAAATGCGTTTGCGGTTCAGCCAATTGTCCCGGTTTTATAGGCGTTCGTCCGAACAAATCAGAAGACAACCAAACAAAGAAAGGAACCAATAATGCCAACAATCATAAGAAGAAGAAAAAGAGAAACGAGAAGAAGGACTTCAGCAAAATGCATGAGGACGACTGCTTCACGTGCGGAGAGGGCGGCGATCTCATTATGTGCGACCGAAAGGGTTGCCCCAAATCATATCACTTGGAATGTCTTAAATTGCCTCAAATACCAAAAGGCAAATGGGAATGTCCGCGACATTTCTGCGATAGTTGTGGTAAAGCCGCCACCGCTATGTGCTCTTTCTGCCCAAACTCATTATGCAAAGAACACGCCATTCCTTCAAAATTAACGGTAATTATAATCTCATTGATAATGCTTTGCACACAATTTACTCATTACTAACGAGTGAGTTATTCTCAAATATTTTAATTATAATTATAACCAATTTATAAGCAATTACCGGATGGAGGACTGCTTTGTTCAGATCACGCCAACGAAGACGTAAACGGCGTTCTAATGGAACCTGAAGTTCACAGCGTTAACGACGAGACGGAGACTATGAGAACAGATGAAACCGAAACTACTATTGAAAAGACAGTTGAGAAGAGTAGTTCTTCACCTGTTTTAGAGACCTCTGCAAATGCCGATGATTTAGAGTGCGTTTCCTCTAAACCAAGTGAATGTGAAACTGAGAAATCAGGTCTCGATTTGTAGCGAATACTTTCTATTTAAAAATTTCATCGATTGACGTAAGAGTTGTTGGAATCTTATTGAAAGAACTCATTATTAATGCATAAATGCTATACTTTATTAATTTGTAATTCAATTATTCATTCATCGAAAAATGTTATAACATATTGTTATCAATTATTCTTCAAAACATTAGCGAATTTTAAATTTATATAAATATATATAACTTTCATATCTTTTGTCTAACTTTTTATTGATTCACAATTATAGAAGTGGTGCACAAATTATTATTCAAATAACGAATACATGTTTTACATAAACTCAGATGTTTTAACAAAAATTCATTTTATGCATTAGTTATTTGGGTACAAATTCTTATTTAATAGTTTACTTCACTAATAAAAATGTTTTGACGAAGCCTTTGGTCTCTGATTAATCACCGCTTAGCTGTTCATAAAGTTTAGGGACGTATTCATCCCATTGTGCCTGAAAGAAGTTGCCGGCTATCGGTTCGCCCAAATTGTACTTTTTGGCAAAGTTTCTAATTTTAAACTAAACACAAACAAAATTAATACAAATATAACTAAATTAAAATAATAGTTCAATACTTGTCCGCGTCCGTCACCCGATCTATTGGTTAGTTTGCGCTCGTCTGGAGTCAGTTTATTGGGCTGTTTGTAGACAAGAAATACATATCTGTGAAGACCAGAACCTGAAATACCAATTAATTGCAAACAAGTGTTATAAATGACGACAATTCATACATATTCTCATATATCATATAAATATCAATAGTTAACCCTTTGGGGGACCGGATCCCACATATTCCGAGAGGACATCTCCTTTTGCCACATCGTTTTGGGGAATATTAACGACCAGCCAATGATGCCATTCACTGGTTTGGGTTATGTTTAGGTTCATTATTAACACTTTCTATGTAATGGTTTACAACTCATTAGATTTACCGATATTTAGGTGTTTGACGGGAGGGCGCGTCCGGATCCGTCATACATAGCGTGTACAGCGCTTTCTCTTCTGCGGGCCATTTGATCGCTGACGGAATATCTTTGACTTTTGTTGGAGTCAATTCATTGCCCAACTGGGAACAAATTATTTACTAATTATTTACTAATTATTTCTTTTAATAGTCAAATATTGAAAAAGTCTTAAATCTTTTAAAACATTTCTTAGCAATTATTTTAATTATAAACAAAACTCTGCACTCAAATTATTTAAGAATATATCAAAATATATCAAATATTTTATATTCTATTTATAATTTAGTCATAAAAAGCAAAGTTATAAAAAAACTATTACTATAATCAGAGTGAGAGTGAAAGATGTATTTGTTTTAAGAGTGTTGTTATAAAAGGGACTAAATTTTTGATGAATTATATAAACAATATTCGCAATTACATGAATTTGTTGAAAGTCTATGTTAAAAAAATACGATAAATATTTAGCGTTAATATGCGTTCTTTATGTAAGTATAATAGCTGAACACCTTTTATGATAACATTAAACAAAATCATATTAAAAGTGTTAAACTGTTAAAAACGGTAAAAAAAACTGTTAAAAAGTGACAGAAGTTAACAATAACTCAATTTAAATGAATTGATAAAAACCAAACATTAACTAAAACTGAAGCAAATAACTAATAGTTACGCAAACAATAAATACCTTGACTTCAACACCAGACGGATATTTGACCTGAAATTATATAAATTTAATTTTAATAATTAATACGTAATTAAAATGCATTCAAATGTATGAACACATACTTCGATAACACCGATGGGCACGGAATCGATGACATCGGGGACTACACTATGCTCTTCCATCGTTCGCCTCAATCCCACTGAACTCACAAATGATTTTTGTAATAATATTGAACTTTAAAAAAAAGTAAAATTAGATTTATTTGAATTTATTGACAAAACAACAAAACGCTGTCTTTATTACTAACGTATATGTATTACCAATAATTACGTCTATTTATTAATGACTCAAAATTGAAATAACTTTTGATTTTATATTAAAAATAATTTCAATTTGTGTTAAACTGTTTCTAAATTTTATTGAAAATTAATTTTCGAATAAATCATAATTTAATTATCAATCGAATGAATTTCGAAACTTTTGGCGTTTAATATATAGAAAGACTCAGTTCTCTTGTGTTTGTGTTCATTACTAGTCATTTATGAATTACGTAACGCAAACATGAGGTGAGTGGAGGTTCAGCTGTGAACAGACTTGCCATTGGACACAACGGGGTGTTGTGTTGGGGGACATAATAAGAACACTTTTGCGTTACGTAATTAGTGTACAAAAGAGTACAGTATTAATAATGAAAGACTGTAGGACATAAACATTCAGCAGAAATACCTTCGAATTGAAGCCAATGTTAACAATGAATTATAAGTTTTAGGAAAAATTGTTTGTCTCACAAAACAATTCATAAACTGATTTAATATCATTATTGATATCAATTGAATTTGATTTAAATCTCAAAATTACTGCTTATTAGGTCTGAAAATGGGACGAATTTATGAGTCGTTCCCTTAATATAATTGAAACACTTTTTAAAACTAAAAATAAGCATTTCTTAGGAAATAACGTCTTTTAATGCTATCTTTAGATTCCGACCAAAATATCAATTCACAAACTTTTTATTAATTTTTATTAATTTTCAATAAAATATTTTAATAAATTCTTAAACATAAACCAAAATCTACTGATTATTTCTATTTTTAATGCATAAATAGATTTAAACAGTTTTTATTTGATTAAAATTGTTGTCTAAATAGTAATTTATTTAGAGAATTGTTTGACGTAATTTTTGGACAGATGTGAATGACGTAAACACAAGACCATTGACTTTTAATAAGGATTTAATATTTAATTAATGTTTTCTTTTAAACAAACACTTAATTAAATAATTTAATCGTTAATTAAGAAAATATTCTCATTGTTCTAATTATTGAATTGAGTGCTCTTTTCCGTGACTTTAAAGATGTTTTAATAAAATCAATAAAGTGTTGGTTCGCACAAATCGACGATCAATTGAATTGAATGTAAATTTAATTAATGTTAACATTGATTTCAATATAAGATATATTGATATATAAATAGTTTATTAACAAACAAAATGAGTTTAAATATAATTAAATATAATTTAATTAAATAACGGCTGATATGATGGCATCGACTCCTTTGTCATTAATGTTGAGTGCAATACATTATTATGTTTTATAAATATGTTGTTATCCTTAATCACAATTATAGTACAAATAATTATATATTAGTAATAAATAATTGAAATTAAATATATTGTAATTATAATTATATATTAATATTAATAATATTTAAATCTTTTGTATTATTGATATATTAATAGTTAAAATCATATTTTGTTGATAACTATTGAATATAATTATATTTAATTGAATAATGAGTGGAAGTAATAGTAATAACAGTAATAATAGTAATGATAATAATGAAGAAAAGAAAGAGATTGAGAAGAAGTGGCGGTGTTTGAGCTGCACGTATCAGAACTATCCCAAAGCGAAGAAGTGTACGATGTGTTTACATGTCAGACAATCTATACATCTCATCATTGATGACCACAATTGCCATCAAAATGGATCACAAGATATCTATAAAGTAATTATATTATTGTTATTATTATTAACATTAATATTGTAACAAATGTTATGACTTACAGATGTCTCCATTGATCGAAAGCAGTCATGAATTAGGAGACGATAATAATTTGGTGAATAGTGTGATGACATTGAGTGGAATGACTTATCTGAATGACAAGAAGTGGTCGTGTAATAGCTGTACTTTTCTTAATTACATGAATGCCATTAAATGCACTCAATGTCTAACTGTGAGAAAGAGTCGTAACTCTAAAACTGCGTCAGACAAAGACTCAGCACAAAAGACGGTCACCACTAATGAATTGGCCACTAATCGTCACACACCTGACGGGCAACTCATCACTAACACCATCAGTAACACCATCTCTAACACCATCACTAATAGCAACACAAATAACTCGATGAACACAATGAACACAACAATATCTTCTGACAGCTATCATAACGACAGAAACAAATCGGAAGCAATTACACTGCAAATTGGTCTGAAGTGGTCGTGCACTGCATGTACTTATCATAACTGGGAAGCATCCAAAAAGTGTGTCCTCTGTTTGACTCTACGAAAAACAGATTCAAATGGTGAGAAACAGGCGTTCACTTCATCTGAATTATCGAATGAAGAAAGACGAAGGAATACACCGTCGCCTCCGATCGCGGCTAAAGCGACGACTAATATATGTTCTATTAATAAATATAAGAATCAAAATAATAAGAATAAGATTAATGAAAACAGTGATATCACATCTGCAGCTAATGAACACATCAACTACATTGAAGACAGACATGACCTCTACGACTATGACATCTTAATAGCTAACAGTTCTCGTCCGATAGCAAAGCGCGCGCCTTCGGATGTGAGTCGCTATTTGGCGACTGAAATCAGACGGTCGTTCTCGAGTGGACTCAAACAACGCAAAGGAGAGTTTCCCTGTTATTTCGTGAGTGAATTTGTGACCTTTGCTTTGCCCGCAGAAGTGGAGGACCTCTCGCCTCAAATTCAAGAACGACTTTTCGATGAATATTTAGATCGTGACGTTCAGAAAGGTTTGCTTTTATGTTATTTCATGTTATGTTCTATTCTATTACTTTATGTTATAGTCTTCAAGTATTGACTTATACTTAACTTAATGTATTCACTAATGACTTAACACTCAAATGAATTGAATTTATTGAATGAAAGAACTGGAAGACGAATCTCCGATCATTAACTGGAGCATTGAATTGACTGAACGATTAGGTTCTCGTCTTCACGCACTTTGGAATCGTTCAACCGGTGATTGTTTATTGGACTCTGTATTGCAGGCGACGTGGGGTATATTCGACAGGGACAACATGCTGAGGAAGGCTTTGGGCGATAGTCTGAGTGAAGGCAGTTCTCTACTGTTCTCGCGATTCAAAGAGGCGGAAACACTTCAGGCGAATCTTTTGCACTTCACTTTAGATGATGATCAATGGCAGGAAGACTGGGCTGTCATCCTATCGCTTGCGACCCAACCCGGTCAGAGTCTCGAACAAATACATATTTTCACTTTAGCACATATTCTTCGGCGACCAATCATTGTGTACGCGATCAGAATAGTTAAGAGCTTTAGAGGCGAAACATTGGGTTACGCGGGATATGAAGGCATTTATTTGCCTCTTCTCTGGGAATCGAGTTTCTGTTGGAAGTCACCGATCGCTTTGGGTTATACCAGAGGCCACTTCTCAGCTCTGGTCCCAATAGAACCCGAATCATCAGACGAACACATCGGCGCCGGCGCTAACTTTAGATCTAATGATGACAATGAAGTTATATTTTTGCCTTTAGTTACTTCTGAACAACAGTTACTTCCGCTTCATTTTCTGGGACAAAACGAATTGGGACGAGAAGAAGAAATTATGAGACAGTGGTTGGACTGTTGCGTCACAACTGGAGGAATATTGGCGGCAAAGCAGAAGATCCCGAGAAAGCCTTTATTAGTGGCACAAATGATGGACGAATGGCTTGACTTTTACCGAAATCTGTCACAAACTACAATACCTCATACCGTCAAAAACAATGTCGCACAGGATTTCTCGAGTGATGCTGATTCTGATTAACATATTTCATGTCAATGTCCGTCCAATCATTCAGTACTTTAGTTGTAATGTTATAATTATAGGCAATTATTATATAGATCTACACTTATTTTAGTTGATCAACAGTTTAAAACTTATATTAATTTTAAATAAATATAGTATAAAAAGATAGTATATTAGTGTGTTTTGTGTGCGATTTTCGATTTTGATTAATGTAATTAATTATTATGAAAGTAATATTACGAATAAACTTCTATTCATTATATTTTATAAATTATTTTCTATTTTTTTACAAAAAAGTGTTCCTATTTTCCATTTGAAGCGTCATATGCTTTAGAGTTAAGTACATATTTTCAAAATCACTTATAGAGTAATTTTATAAATACAGTGAACCCCAAGTGCAATTGTATAAACTGCTAATATATTATACTAATATATATGAGAAAAAGGCATTTAATCCAATTCATACATTAAGTTTAAGACTAGAACAAGACTAGTCATGGTAGTCGTCATGAATAAAGTTTGAGTCTAATGTTGAAGACCTTTAAATATTTTAAATATTTGTAAAATTGTGAAAAACTTGTTGAAGACAAAGTTGATGATCTCTAGTGTCACTCCAGCCTCCATTCACTTTTGGCAATTTGAAGGGTCGTTTGGTTCCTCTTTGCAGCACTAACTCGTTCGGGAATAAATACTTTCGCGAGGATTCGAAAATCTTTTCAACAGTCTTAACGGCTTCATTACTATTACAATCCTTTCCTTTATGATGTATTCCACACTCTCCGATGTGATACACTCTAACCAATTAAATAGAACATAGAATTCAAACATTTAAATTTCATTTAACAAAGTTAGTGAGTTGTGATGGGCAAAGCGGGTTTCAAGCCCCAGTCTATCCCACCCCTCACATTTTGGTCGAGTATACCCCCGTCAAAAGATAGACCCCTCGTATTTGGAGAGACCATGAAAGCATATCCTCCTTAAAGCTTCAGATCTGGCCCATGTCTGACTTAAGTATTATTGAGACGACCCTAATGTCTAATTACATACATTTTTGGAAACCAAACCTCAACAAAATTACTTTAAACTAAATTCGGGTCCAATAGAAAGTAGAACACTATTCCAGAGAGAAAAAAGTTTAAAGTTGACATTAAAGGACTATTCTAATAAATAACTGCTTCCCCTTCGATACAAATTTTGGCGGTGTGGGAGAACTCTGTTTATTAACAAAAATATAAAACAAGTGAAACCTCGGAGTCGTGACCACTACTGTAATCAATGGCGAAGTGAGACATTTTTCACTGACGTGCTGTAGAGACCAGTCCCAGTTGTAGTCGTCATACGTACAAAACTTTTGTGCACATAATTTAATTTTATTCCAAACATTCCTTTCAATTAAACAAAAGTTGATTAAATCAAACTTTAATCTAATAGAGAAAATTATGTCTTACCTGTCAATAACGAGTCCCATGTTATGTCTGCTTGAAATCCATTTACTGAGCTCTATCTTATCTCCATATTTAGCAAAATTTACTGACTTTGAGTATATGCCTAATGTCATGACATCGCACTTTTCGCAGTTTCTATAATTATAAGTTTCCGTAAGTTTTTAAATAATTGTTCTGATATTTGAGTACAATATTAATTATTTACTTATTTGACTAAATAATACTCACTTAACACGAAAGTCATTCAAGAGTTGGAATGTATGCAAAGCGTCGGGCGATAAATAATGGTCTTCTTCGAGAAACATAAAAAATCCTGAATGGCTTCGAGTGATGGCCAACTGATCCATGACATGATTGATTTTCCACCACCAGTGATGCTTTGTCTGACTATATTTGGCTTCTCTATAATGACCATAAGAGTCAGGAGTCAGAGCATTACTGCAACCAATCTTTAGAGCTCTTTAAATAAATAAATTTAAAAGTTATTGATTGTTATGAATAATGGCTACGAATGAAGTGAACCCACTCTTCCTTTTTCATATTTCGCGGACAGTCATGAGTCGATTGGCCCGGAAATGAGTTCGGGTATAATTGCAATGAAAACGGATAAAAAATCTGAATTACCTTTCGTTACATAAATATAAATAACAGTTAATATTTGATTGAATACAAAATAAATGAAAACTTTTGCTTACTTTACAAAATGTGATCGAATTTATGATTGAATTGATTTGAGTGTCATATACATCGTGACTAAAAACCAGCAAAACTTGGTTTATGTGTTGTGTCTTTTCTAATGATTTGACTAAAGCTGACAAATATTGGACCCTATTGTGAACCTGAACTATAATTACCATTTCATGAGCTTTTAATGGTTCAAAAAGTTCATTATTCAACACATTTTCGTTTCTGTTTATACTTTCGATCTTTTCTCTCAATTGTTTTACAGTGTTTTCAATCGATTCAATGGAAACGTCGGTGCGATTCAAATGGTTTAATGAACTTTTCGGTTGAGCTCTAAATGTGTTTTTAGCGTTTTCGTTGCTTAACTGGTAATTATTGATCTTTAAGTGCAACCAAACGAATGTCACGATTATTATCAATGGAATCCATTTCAATATTGTTATTATTTTTCTGTTCAACGCAAAGCTCATATTTAAAGTGATTTGATGTCAACTTTTCATAACTTATTCACTTTTCACTCATTCAATCAAATCGTCAACAATTCGCCGAATTTATCACTGTTTTATCCATTTATTTAACTTTTAATTAACAATTATATAAAACAATTATAAATACAACTCTTTATCACATTTCATAAAACAAACCAAATGTTAACTTAAATTTAATGATAATTAATAAACATTTTTATAAACACTTTATTAAAACTATTTATCACTAATTCATTGATATTTTAATAGATTTCATAAAACATTTATTAATAATATAATTATGAAAAATATTTTTAAAAACATGACATACTGTACAGTATATTATATAACTTAATAATAATCCACTAATTATTGCCAATAATTAATGTAATAATGAAATTATCATTTATTAGTATTTCTCAGGGATCTCACTGTTTGTGTTCATTTTGTGTCTCAAACTGTTTGAGAAATATCTATATTATATCCAAATCAAACATAAATGATGTCCGTAGGAGTGGGAAGAAGGGGTCATCACATACAGACATTTGGGTTGGATTTAGATATTGAGACATATACTGTATTTCAGATAATATTTGTCTAAAATAGGGAGCGCTTTGCCTATAGTTTTGCTGAAATACTTGTGTATAACTCGTAATTGAATGCATGGAAACAAACAACAACTCAAACACATGGATATTAATCATGTGTTTTAATCATTTATTACATTCAAAATATATTTGGTTTTAATAATATGTGAAATTAACACAAATTTTAATGTTTTAATATCAATCTTATGGCTCATAATAATGAACATATTTGTGAGACTAATGATAAAAGACCTCAATTCGGAAACAGATATTTAAATGACCAAAACCTGGTCTTTGAACACAACGCGTGGTATTTATGAAATATTTGTTTAAATACTTTTTTTTAATTAAATGTCTTAATTGAATGCAATGATTAGGGATGACATAGAATGGGACCAAACACTCAAACAATTAACAGATTTAAAAATAAGCGAAAACTCTCTCAACAAAGTTTCAAATGAGAAAAGTTTGATCTATGAAAGAGATGCGCATCTCTTTTGGGATCAATTCTATGGTAAACATGAAAACAAATTCTTTAAAGACAGGCACTGGTTGTTTACTGAATTCCCAGAACTGAAAGTAAGCAACGATTCAAACGATAAAACTTCAGGAAATTCATGTGATTCACAAACTATTGATTGTATTAATGAATCGAAATTAATATCAATTCTGGAGATCGGATGCGGTGTCGGAAACACAGTTTTCCCTCTCTTGGAAATAAATTCGTGAGTTTTGTAATTTATGTGAATATTTGAGTTGACACTAATTTAATGTTAATTATTATAGAAATGGGAATCTATTTATTTATTGCTGTGATTTTTCGGCAACTGCTGTATCGCTTGTAAAAGAGAACCGACTCTACGATGAAAAGCGATGCAATGCTTTTGTTCTCGATATAACATCTGATCAATGGAATGTTCCCTTCGCTGAGTCGAGTCTTAGCATTGTTACTATGATTTTCGTGCTCTCAGCCATAGACCCGAACCGGTAATTATTTGCATTCAATTAATATTAAATATTCAAACTTGAAATTTATGTGCAATTCATTAGACTTTTAAAGCACTTGAGATTTCTAAATAACTTTTAGCATTTTTCATCATTGCTCTCAAGGGGAGGGTTTGGGGGGCGGACACTGCACAGCATTTTGATAAAATGAAAAAGTATACCTTTAGTTGACTTTTGATATTTTAAAATATTACGAAAAACTAAACCCATTTTTAGTCTATTTTTCGAAAATAATGTGTTAATAATGTAAAGAAAACGTGTTTCTTGAAAACATCTCAGAAAACAGATGAATTTTGACCCCATCTCGTTTTTAGGATGTTCCTAAAGCGCACCCAACCCAGCGTTATGGTTATGTTTTACATTATAGTAATTCTATTATACTATTATATGATTATCGTATAGTAATCTGTTGTTTATTTAATTGTTTGACAATTTATTCACTTATAGAATGCAAGTTGTAATCAATCAAATAGCAAAATATTTGAAACCGGGAGGACTACTGCTATTCCGAGATTATGGACGTTATGACATGACTCAAGTGAGGTTCAAAGACGGCCACTGCATAAAAGACAACTTTTATGTGAGAGGTGACGGAACGAGAGCTTACTTTTTCACTGAAAATGAAATCGATATGATGTTGACGAAGGCGGGTCTGAACAAATTGCTATTAAGAGTAGACAAACGACTTCAGGTGAATCGCGCCAAACAACTCAAAATGTATAGGGTTTGGATTCAAGCGAAATATTGTAAATAAATAAATTTATAATTGTGTCGATTGAACTCATTTATTGATTCATATGCTAATAGTTTGCTTATAAAAGCTGCACTTCATGAGCGAGGGCTGCCTTCAATTGTCACCTATTTTAATATATTAATCAATTATAAAAAAAATATATTATAGCTGTACTTATTTTTGTATAAATAATCTTTTTTTATACCCTAAACGACTAGAATGCATTAACTAAGAAATAACTCTAATAAATAATATTCCCATATATTATGAATTCATGCAATTGTTTGCAAATTAGATTTAAATATTTGAACTAAACTTAAAAATCATGATTAATATATCGGCGAATACATAAATGCAAAACTATAGAGAAATATTCGAAAAGGTGTTAAGACTTAACTCAGGAATAACTATATAACTGTTACAACAAATGTAATAATAAATCAATGCGAAAAGTGATAGTTTAAAAGAGACGGTACAATAGCCCCAAATGGAAATATTGAACATCAATCGAATAATTCGATTTAAATTTATTAGTCTTCAAGTGTGGGTTGATTTCGAAACGTAAAACTCAATTATGTTTTTAAGTTTAGAAGAGTTTAATTCTTCTTTTCAGCTCATTTCTTCTCCATTCAGGTAAACGATAGAAATCGATTCGACTCATATTGAAAAGTTGTTCAAACTCTGCGTTCTATCGATTGGATAATAATTTAAATTAAAACAATTGTTACATAACAAACAATAGTTAATTACTTGTAAATGTCGTTCTAAATGGCATCGGTCGACATCTGTGCGCATATTAAATGATAAATTAAGGTGAGATCAAAAGAGTGTATTTGGAAATTAAATTATATGATAGAAGGCATACCGGGAGGAAGTCTATAGTTTTGTGTAACTAAAAGATGATAAGGATATTGTCGCGGCGGCTCATTTGAATGTAAATGGAAGTTAACGTTAGGCATTGATCGACGTAAATGCGGACTGTATGAGGCATAACGATATCCTCCAAATCCATCAGAGAATGGCGTTGTTCTGAAAGTTCCGCTAACGCTATGATTCTGTTGAGTTTTAAAAGTATTTACAATAAAAAAATTCAAGTTTTCAATACTTGTAATGTAATGTGACTCACAATGTAATGACGAGCACTTTTGTCTTGTTGTTCAGATATAGCAGAAACTAAATATGTATTTATAAACGTTATTATAAAATATTGACCCATATAAGTTATATTTGACTTACTATCAGATTTACCACTACTAAACTCAATGCTCTGCGTTTTCTCTATAAACTTCTCAGTAAAAGGAGAATCATTTCCCTTGATATACAAATATGAATGAATATCGAATTCAAGATATAAAATATAAATAGTTAAGTATAACATTACATTCATGTGACTCTCTCGAGGTGGTAATGTTGAAGATTTCAAGCCATAGCCAGGTTTAGGAACATTTCTCAATGAAGATATTACTATAAAAACAATAATAATTAGTTTAGAGATTATGTTTCAAAATATATCTCAAGCATACCATTGTAATTGATCGGAGCTATATATGATTTGCCAATATATGAACTTCTGAAATGAGATCCACGGTCTATCTCATCCTCTTCCCAAGGCTTTGGTCGGTCCATATCACGAGAAGGAGCTATTGATTCAGGAAAACATTTCAATTTTACACTAAAACAGCAATACGTATCTCAATACTAATAAATAGTGTTAATGAATCTATTAATTAATTATTAATTATACACTACATTGTAATTCATTTTTGTTAATAGTTTTGTCAGATATGATAATCGATACTTAAGAGCTTACATGCATTGACGGGGTTCTCATAGCGAAGTCGTGTCGGTAATTCAGTCTTAGCAGAGGGTGTCCGCGAAGCGTTTCTCGGGTCAATGTGAGCTCTCTTCCAGGCCCTCATTTTCTCTCTTTCGTGAACTGTCTTAAGAAAGACTTTTCCGATTCCAGTCGCAATTTTTGATAGCTCTTGTTCTTC
Source organism: Nanhermannia nana (assembly GCA_033996565.1). Classification (NCBI taxonomy): domain Eukaryota; kingdom Metazoa; phylum Arthropoda; class Arachnida; order Sarcoptiformes; family Nanhermanniidae; genus Nanhermannia; species Nanhermannia nana. The sequence continues at coordinate 24,011 of JAUJYT010000157.1, forward strand.
CTTTTTTAGTTGTGGATCACCCTGTAATTGGTCGACTTCGTCTTCCTCCGCTTCATCGTCATTTACGTCCATATCTTTAGAGTTTCCACTCCAACGCCGTATACGTTCGGGATCAGTATACGGAAACTTTGAAAGAATGATAATTATGATATTTGAATGTCTGTAAATTGTAATATAAAATAATCTGAATTATAAATACCGGTGGAGCGGGAAAGTCGTCTCTTTCGATTCTAGGAATATCGTTAGGTTTAGGTTTTGAGGCGCCGGGGTAGTGCGCTAATTCTATTGGCTCTTCATTGTTCATTGCAGGAGATTTAGGTCTTGGCTGACCTGATTGTAAATTATCAACTAATGCTTGCATTCCTTGTTTTGGCAGTGATTTTGTGAAGACTCGACGTCTCCCAAAGCTCTCTATAAAATAACAGTTTTTATAAAAGTTTTTCATTAATTATTTTATAGTTTGCGAAAGTTATGTAAATGCAAGAAAATCATATAATTTTGTATAACTTTAATAATAATTTTGAACGATAACTCGGTTAAATTTTTGATTCAGTCTAATGTTAACTTTTGGTTAAATTGTTTTGTATTTTTCAATTCTCGAAAAAATTAAATTCTTATCCTGTTTTATATCTTATCCTATATTTAATACCTGTCAATACCTTTCAACTCTTTATCTTAATAAACATAAATATTATACCTGTATTTTTATCTGCTTTAGTGAAAAACATGAATTTTTTAAGTTTAATCTTTGAGAAAAAAAAATTGACATAAGGTTAAAAAGTCTCATTCAATTAGAACTGAAGGAGATTTCCTATAAACGACTTATTTTTCTTTAAACGGCTTATAAAGTAAAGAATTAATGTTATAATAATATTGATGAATCTCAATAGTAGAATAAAATATGCATAAAAAATGTATCAATTAGTTAGTTATGTCAGTTATCAAACCAGTACTAAACAATTGAGAACAATATTTTAAAATAATGCTATACCTGGAGGTCTATGAAATTGTGGTGATTTGGGCGGTCGAGGTTCTAAAGGTCTTCTAAGATACCCTTGAGTAGGCTCTGCAGCCAAATAACTGTATGTGTAAACCCGACTTAAATCGTTAAACATCGGCTCTTTGTCGACATATCCGGGACTGGCTCTGCCTAACTGTGGGACAAATTTAATATATTAATAGAAACTGCAATTTTAATTAAAACGTTAAAAACAACCAAATTAATTGATATTTCATAACAAGCGAAAAGTCAACAGTTATTAGTTTTAAAACTTAATGACTAACCTGTTTGTTCATTGAGCCAAAAGGGCTGATAGACCGCGATAATGAACTTGAAAGACTTGGGGAATAGGTTTGCGGATAATACTTTTGGTCAAAAATCAAAACCAAACAAAATGCAATGTTCAACAAAATGATTGCATGCATTTCATAGCAAAACAAGTACAAACATTAGTGAGTAAAACAAATTCATGCCTTACATTCAATTAATAAAATTATTTAAATAATCACCTGTCCATCTATAGGACCATCGACTTCCATTTTGCCATCAGGTCCTGGACCACAGCGCGGGTGCCATATTGCACCTCCTTTTTAAAGAATAAAACAAATGCACTGTTTAATTAGTCTTTAAAATTAAAAAATATTTTATCAAATTCATAACAAATGTAATAGAATTGAAACCTTGCATAAACATCTCTTCTCCATCTCCGAAAGTGTCACCACATTTAGTACATCTTTAATAATGAAGAGTCAAATAAAACTATACTTATAAACAGATCTTTTATCAATTAATTCAGAATACAAACCGAGCACAAGTCGGATGAAAATGATTTTCTCCCGCTTGAAGAACTTTGCCGGTGATATAGCGATCACAATGATTACATTTGATGCCAAATTGTTTCTGTCAAAGGTTTGCAAAAATATTTGAATTGAGACGAGTCGGCAATAATTATAATCAATGACTACCTGATAATCTTTTTCGCAGTAAACCCTTCCATCTTTGCTCATATATTCTCCATGAAGAACACATTTGCAAGTTTCACATTTGAAGCACCAGATATGCCACTGTTCGTCCAGTGCTATCAACGCCTGGCCGTCTACTATTTCTTCTTGACATGCATTGCATTCTAAATGAAATCAATTGCATGACAATTATTACAAATAAATTATTTAATAAGTTTATTACTTGGACCGAATCCATCGGGAGTGTGAGATGAGACCACTGGTATTTGTATGCATTTGGCGCATAAGCACTCTTTGCCATTCCACGTGACTTTGTCGCCGGTAGGAAACGGCTGTCTAAAGTGTTTTGATCGGACAGTTAATAATAGTTTATCTTATTTTAAACTATAAATAATTATTTTTGTTTTAAGTGTAATGATATGTTGGATTTGTTGACTCACTTGCATCGACTGCATTTAAAACAGTTTTGGTGATAAGTATTTCCTAAGGCGGTGACTACTTCTCCCTCAACGAATTGATGACATGACGCGCATTTAGTACCAAATGATTTTTGATAGCAATTAGTGCAGTAGTACTGTTGGATACCATTAGAAGTGCGACTAAAAAAGCCCCCCTGTGCTAGAGATGATCGACATTCTATTGAAGTAAAAGTTAACAAATTGTTTAAAAGCACTCCACATAATATATAATATAAAACATCTAAAAAGATGTGTCATATCATACCATGACATTTAAAACAATCGATGTGAAAGTAAGTCTTTCCCACGCGAAGTACATTACCCGAACATTTTTTTGAACAGGACTCACATAAAACTTTTCCTGTAAAAAATAAAA